>CAUJGJ010000125.1:1645000-1650000 GCA_963170055.1 Halisarca cf. caerulea
TTTCTTTGCTTTATGAGTTGTATGGGAATATGTGTACATTTCGAGTGGGCTCATTGTGCTATGCACAGTATGTACTGCCCATGTAGTGGCAACTGCTGTAAGTGACATAAGCTGAAAAGTACAGTACATGGAAGTCTTCGTTTCCTGATGAATGTACTGTACTTGGTGTGGGCGTCTTCGGAAGAGCCCATGGAGCAATAGTTGCTGTTTGTTCACAATACAAGTTGTTGATCTGACACATCCGTGTACTGTACTGTGTACATATTGTCCACTGTGCACCCTGCACATGTGTTCCACTTAGAGTATGTACTGTATGTGTGTGTGTATGTGTGCGTTTATGCATGGGTGCGTGTGTGCATGCGTCCATGTGTGTGTGCATATGTCCATGTGTGTGTGCATGCGTCCATGTGTGTGTGCATGCGTCCATGTGTGTGTGCATACGTCCATGTGTGTGTGCATGCGTCCATGTGTGTGTACATGCGTCCATGTGTGTGTGCATGTAGCTTCCTTTGCACATAATCTGCACTTGTGGTCCGTCCTCTGTGCACAGGTCTGAGCTGATCTGGCAGCTGCGAGCCAGCAACAGTGCTAAGTTCACAACTGTACCAGAAGACATCCGACAGAAACTAGAGTTGGCTTACCAGAGTGATCCCAAAGCCATTGTCAAAGATGAGCCCTCTCAACTTCATGTGAGTGTCACACGCTGTCAGGTGGCAATATTTGTACAGAATGCATGTAAAAGTTTGTGTGCAGGTATACATGCATACATGTGTGTGTGTGTGTGGAGCTTAAAGCAACACTCCAGGCTGAATTCAAGTCTGGTCCAATGCATACATGTTTTGTACAGTACTGATCTTGGACGAAATACTACATAACGTCACCAGCTGGAAAGGAGGAACCACAGCCGTGTCATTTCTTTTCTAGTGTCTCTCCAATACCCCATGTGATGAATGGGATAAACTCCATCGCTTTACATTGCTATTTGTCCATGTGCACACTGGGAATGCAACGGTACAATTTACTCAATGGCATCACATACCACACCCACAGTATAGTCATTGAAGCATTCTCTAAAATGTCTCCTAGCTGAAGAATGACTGTAGAAATAGGATCATTATTACAGGCTTTCTATTTCATGGCAAACTTGTATTTACCTGGAGTGTCCCCTGATGTACTTGTGTGTTTGCTTTCTCTTTCATGAATACAACAACCCTCAGTATTCCAGCATCTCAACAAATTGGCATTTCCTTGACAGTATTTAGCCACTATTGCCAATGCTGTTGTGAGAGGTTCTGTATATTCTACCCATTTTATTAAATGTCAGGCACATGTTGACTACGGAGGGAATTTACTCATAGGAGATGAAATCCTCACAGGATCTTTAACCAATGTGCTGAAAGGCCTTTCGGGGAATACCACCCCTCATCTGGGGTCACATCCTCTGACAGCCAGGACCTGAGACAATGGTCTACCACAGGGGGTTGTCCGGCCGTGGCAATTCCATATTTTGTCATCAGATGTACGTATTTTGACGTTGGAACATGAAACTGCCTATGTTCCCTAGTTTGTGTGTGTACGTTGTGCATGTACAGAACATATGTATTTTGAATTGCTAGTAGTCCACATTAGTCTCACTTGTGTGTGTGTTTTGTGGCCCACAGGTCAGTTTGGAGTCGATGCAGATGTTCTCACCCATTGAAGGTCAGCTGAGAAGAACCCGTCACAGTGGACTCAATGCGGAAGCAAGGATTTCTCAAGACCTCAAAGAGTTTGAATTTGTTGTCAAGTCTGGTTACATGCAGGTACTGATGTGTGTTCCCATACGTAATACAGCATCGTAACTACGCGTCAGTATAATAATATATTTATATGTGTACAGCTTAGCATACACAAATGTATGCATACATGCACACGCACACACACACACACAACACACACACACACACACACACACACACACACACACACACACACACACACACACACACACATGCACATGCATACACGCACACATGCACACATACACACACGCACACACACACACGCACATGCATGCACACACACACACACACACACACACACACACACACACACACACACACACACACACACACACACACACACACACACACACACACACACACACACACACACACACACACACACACACACACACACACATGCACATGCATACACGGACACACGCACGCACGTATGCACACACACACACACACACACACACACACACACACACACACACACACACACACACACATACACACACACGCACACACACACACACACTGCATGGTCTCCTCTACTTGTTTCAGGTGGACAATCAACTTCCTGTGTCGTTGTACCCTCACCTCCTTTATCCAATCCCTCCTCCACCATCAGTTGGCTCTTATGGTGAGTTATATCTTCTTGTTTCTTGTATGACGCACACGCACACATACACACACACGCACGCACACACAAGTATGTGACGACTCTGATGACGTACCTCTTGAATCAGTGGGTCCTGATGAAGGTATATTTGTACAAGGCGGATACAGTCTATTGATGCACTTCCTGCTAACAGGGGAATGGTCCAGCATTGCATACAACACGAGAGCAATGCATGTCTGGTTTGACTGTCCTTATTGTGTATGTTCTTTCATCACAAGAATCTTGTCAGAGTTTGATCTTCCCTTCTGTCCTAGCTTTTCCTCCGTTTGCTGAAGCCAAAATTGTCCTAAGGACAACAGATCTACCAGGTCTCTTCCTAGTCAAGTGAGTCTCCTGTACATTGCCCAGTCCTCTCAGTTTGCACTGCTGTCTTGTGTAGTGCGTGTCCAGCATACTGTCTGCAGAATGGGTGTGTCCTGCGTGACCATGGTTACAGCACAAACAACAACCTGTAAATTAGTGTACAATACCTCTTTATGTACAGTATAAATATTGTATGTACAGTACTGTATGTATGTATAATGCTGTAGATATGCTGTAAATCTCTCTACACACCTTGCCTCCATACAGATAATTACGTATGTACTTTGCAGGTGTATCTCGACAAAGAACCTGTTTACATGTTTTCAGTGTCATTCGTGCACTCCCTTCACTCTCTTTGCCACATGTTGGAGTTAGCCAATCAAGTGGTAGAATCCAAATGTGTGGCAAGAAGAGCTAATCATGAGGGGGAGGGGTCAACTATGTGGGGGAGGTCCCTGTGACCGGTATATGTGGGGGAGGTCCCTGTGACCGGTATATGTGGGGGAGGTCCCTATGACCGGTATATGTGGGGGAGGTCCCTATGACCGCTATATGTGGGGGAGGTCCCTGTGACCGGTATATGTGGGGAAGGTCCCTATGACCGGTATATGTGGGGGAGGTCCCTATGACCGGTATATGTGGGGGAGGTCCCTATGACCGGTATATGTGGGGGAGGTCCCTGTGACTGGTATATGTGGAGGAGGTCCCTGTGACCGGTGTATGCGGTGCATGAGTGCATTCAAACTGAGGCTGCACCTGCTTCCCTGAGTTCCTTGTTGGCAGTTCAAATATGTGTTTGAGAAGTTTCCCCTGTGCATTTGTGTCCATGCATACGTACTGTACTTGAGTACTGGAAAGTGAGAGATATGCTGTTGCACTTCAGGTACTGTGGAGCTGCCATAGAGAACATGAGAGTGGGTGTGGACTTCAGTGTGGTTGCAGCTCTCATGGACATGTTCACACTTGAGGCTAGTCAGAAAATTAAGGTATGTACGTTCTTGCTGACCATACATTACTAGTGTGTGTGTGTGTGTGTGTGTGTGTGTGTGTGTGTGTGTGTGTGTGTGTGTGTGTGTGCTGTATGTGTGTGTGTGTGTGTGTGTGTGTTTGTATGTCTCTCTGTGTGTGTATGTGTGTGTGTATTTGTATGTACGTATGTCTGTGTGTGTGTATGTGCATGTGCACAACAGAGCAGGTTATGAGAATGTGCCTTTGCAGAGATTCAGTACGTACGCTCCCAAGTGATCTGACTGCACAGATTCCACTGACCTAAAACACTACTGCAGTGCACACACGGAGCTCATAGCAACCTGTGAATGGAAGTCCATAATGTCCTGACAGTACACACACCTCTAGTTTATTCCGCTTTAATCATACGTTGATACTACATTAAACCATAAGTTGTGGTTTAATTGTACAGTAGAACTTGGATAGTAAGTACCCTCAAGGGAAGGCAAGGAAGGTACTCACTATCAGAGGTACTTACTATCCAAGGTGCTTTCAATGGTATTGCATGAGGTAGGGACAGAGCAATGAGTACTTACAATCCAGGAGTACTGACTAACCCAGGTACTTGCTAACGGAGTTTGACTGTAGTACACACAGCTTTGATCGTGCAATAGGTACTGTACATACGTACCATGTGCAGCCAAGCATTGTGAGCCTGTGTGTTCAACTCTGTTCATGCAGGGCTACCTCGATGAGGACAAGAAGAATGCTCTCATACCGCTCAAGACTATTGTGGAGAATGAGGTTTGCTATGCAACATTTTGTACTGTTCTTTCAGATTTCATGCAGATGTTCCATTTGCTGCTGTAGGTGACTGCTTCCAGTACTAAACTGTACATTGGAGAAATGGAGATTGCTCCTGTGAAGGTGAGTGGTGTATGCTGTAGTGGCTGGCACATGTGATACTGTGGACCTCTCTACTAAGGACACTTTGGGGACTGTAAAACAGTTCATTATGCGGAGGTGTCCACTATTTAGAGGTAATTTTATGCACATAGCAATCCATCTGGACCCACAAAAGCAATCTGTTGTAGAGAGGTTTCTGCTATTAGGGGAGTTTGTTATAAGAGGTTCAACTGTAGTTGGTGTGTTTATGTATTGTACTGCAATGCCCGTACCAAACCATCCTCACACGTCTTTCTTCACATCACACAATACTACCACTGCTTACAGTGAAACCTCTGTAATCCAACATATCTATAATCCGACATTCTCTCAAATCCGTCCATCTTATGAGGTAC
>CAUJGJ010000125.1:1655000-1657500 GCA_963170055.1 Halisarca cf. caerulea
CAAACGTATGCCTAGTCCTGCATGGTTACTTGTTTTCCTCCTCACTCTGCATAGCAGCAGCAGAGCACCTTTTACCACGTGATGGAATGAGCCGTAGTGTTGATGTCCAATGTACTGCAGAGTACCATTATTCCCCTCTGTACTCCTACACACCCTCACACCCAACACCCAACACCCAACACCCTGTACAGTTGATAATTTGTGAACAAAATTTGGTAACATTATATCCATAGGTTTCGAATCTCCTGGATTTCGTTTGTAAATTTGTGTTTGTGCAGTAATTGACTTGTGACCCATAAAAGGTAGCCTCTTTGCTACCGACACTATTGTGTGTATAAGCAATGTACCACACCACATCCCTCTGCATTCGCTGCAGCGTGTCACTCAGGGAAGTGGATCTAAGGAAGTGTTCTTAGCTCACAAAGTGTTGGAGAAAGATCCTCAAAGGGTTGCTCTTATCACAAACAAGTGAGCTCCTCATTCAACAGCATCGGGTCTGTATGTACATATGTTCAAGAAAATCGATGAAGATGCTTATGCACTCCATACATTCACATACATGTATGCTGTCACGCCACTGGTTGTGAACGCGTACTGTAGGGCTGCCACACTACTGGTTGTGAACACGTACTGTAGGGCTGTCACACTACTGGTTGTGAACACGTACTGTAGGGCTGTCACACTACTGGTTGTGAACACGTACTGTAGGGCTGTCACACTACTGGTTGTGAACACGTACTGTAGGGCTGTCACACTACTGGTTGTGAGCACGTACTGTAGGGCTGTCACACTACTGGTTGTGAACACGTACTGTAGGGCTGTCACACCACTGGTTGTGAACACGTACTGTAGGGCTGTCACACTACTGGTTGTGAGCACGTACTGTAGGGCTGTCACACTACTGGTTGTGAACACGTACTGTAGGGCTGTCACACTACTGGTTGTGAACACGTACTGTAGGGCTGTCACACTACTGGTTGTGAACACGTACTGTAGGGCTGTCACACCACTGGTTGTGAACACGTACTGTAGGGCTGTCACACTACTGGTTGTGAACACGTACTGTAGGGCTGTCACACTACTGGTTGTGAGCACGTACTGTAGGGCTGTCACACTACTGGTTGTGAACACGTACTGTAGGGCTGTCACACTACTGGTTGTGAGCACGTACTGTAGGGCTGCCACACTACTGGTTGTGAACACGTACTGTAGGGCTGTCACACCACTGGTTGTGAACACGTACTGTAGGGCTGCCACACTACTGGTTGTGAACACGTACTGTAGGGCTGTCACACCACTGGTTGTGAGCACGTACTGTAGGGCTGTCACACCACTGGTTGTGAACACGTACTGTAGGGCTGTCACACCACTGGTTGTGAACACGTACTGTAGGGCTGTCACACCACTGGTTGTGAACACGTACTGTAGGGCTGTCACACCACTGGTTGTGAACACGTACTGTAGGGCTGTCACACCACTGGTTGTGAACACGTACTGTAGGGCTGTCACACCACTGGTTGTGAGCACGTACTGTAGGGCTGTCACACTACTGGTTGTGAGCACGTACTGTAGGGCTGTCACACCACTGGTTGTGAGCACGTACTGTAGGGCTGCCACACTACTGGTTGTGAACACGTACTGTAGGGCTGTCACACCACTGGTTGTGAGCACGTACTGTAGGGCTGTCACACCACTGGTTGTGAACACGTACTGTAGGGCTGCCATGCCAAAGCTTGTCCCTCTAAAAAGTGGTCCAGTGTGGGCACTTATCAAATACAAACTCTAACCAGTGTGTGTGCGTGTGTGTGTGTGTGTGTGTGTGTGTGTGTGTGTGTGTGTGTGTAGAGTTCATTTATGCAATTTACTTTCTGTGAATGCGTGTGTTGAATGAGTTTCCTGTACAAATTTGAGCATGAAAATAAAATATTGCATAGTACTTGCTCACTATGTAGAAAGATAAACATCACAAAATTTTCATCTCAATTTAAGTGTTTCTTCCCAACCTGAAATATAGCAATTCCCAATTTTTTTAAGTTTAAAATATTTTGCAATATACAATATTTAGTTCCTTTTATTTCCAACAACTCACACATTACACTAGCTGTGCAGTGGGTCCTGCATTGTGTGCATCATGCTACTCTGTGTATCATGAACTATGTATGTACATACGTACATGTGTATTGTGATGTACGTGTGCACTTGTATTGTAGGAGCATGAACTATGTACGTACATGTGTATTGTGATGTATGTGTGCTCTTGTACTGTAGGAGGATGAACTATGTGTGTACGTACATGTGTATTGTGATGTACATGTGCTCTTGTAGGAGGATTATCATTGCCGAGTACACGTCAATGATTGATGTGTGGAGAGAAGCACAGGAAGTGGAGTTTGCCCTCATGACAGACATGCCCCTCATTGACAGCCATTCCATCATCGTTAACTACGAGTCAGGAGGAGTGGTAAGACCTGCAGAGCCTTCACCCATCCTACAGTGTATG
>CAUJGJ010000125.1:1667500-1720000 GCA_963170055.1 Halisarca cf. caerulea
TCTTCACAACATGCTGACCAACCCCCACATGGTCCCAATTAATCTACTCCAACATAAAGTGCATTGTGCCTGTCTCTAACTACAGACATTTTCGGGTTTCTTGTCTGGATAGCAATTGGCTTTTAAACCATACACGTGACGTTTATACAGAGCACACGTGACCTTTATATATACAAAACATCATGTGTATGCTAAAAGCTGATTGTTATCCAGACAAGAAACCTGAAAACGTCTGTAATCAAACACATGATCCAAGGTAGTAGTGCATCACTACTTGACATACAAGACACAGGCCTAAATGTTCACTCCCAACAGATGCAGTAATGTCACACATGTGCTCTGGGGAGAACGGGTTTAAGAGCGTCCCACTCTACTATAGTGAAACCTCTCTTATCCAACAATGAATGGGACCTGAGAATAGTGTCAGATTAGGAGATTGTCAGATAATGGAATGCCTCTTACCATACTTTAATATGGTGACTGTACCTCATTAGATGGTCAGATTGGAGAGAATGTCAGATTACAGTGTCCCACTGTACCATACATACATTGTACCTACTCCCAACATATCTACGTATGTACGTACTTTCTGTTCCTCTAGCTTGGTGAGGCGCCTGGACACTGTATCAGGATTGTTGGCTCCAAAATCATAGGCAGTGTTTGCCTTCCCAAAGTACTGCCTGTCTGTTGCTATCCACTCGTGCTTACTAAGCAATGCTTCTACCTGCAACAGACATGAACAATTAGACACTATGTATACATATGGTACAGAAAACACATACGTACATACATCTGAACACATGTTCATACTACACTCACTCACACGTACGTACGCACGCATGCACGTAAAACACATGCACGCACGTTCACACACACACACACACACACACACACAAGCGAGTGTACATGATACTTCTACAGAAGGTACACATTTTAATCACTGATATGCAGACAGGAGCATTTGGCACCCGAGTAATCAGATAGCAAAATGTCAACACCTGGTATGTACATATGTACACACAATCATACCACACATGTTCTAATTTTTTCACGTTTTAACTGTCCATCATATGCTTGGAAGGGCCCAGAACTGTTCTGTTTTAAGACGAAACAGCATTCATTTTCCATTCTGTTTATTTGTTAAGAGTTTTAATAGTCCGTCACTACTGTTGCAATGATATTGTTTGAGTGGAAGCACAATGTCATCGCTGATTTTATCACTGGGTGTTTGCCTCAAAATCCTTCATTACAGATCCCTAGAACCTCCATTTTCAATTACTTTGCACAGAAAACGCTAATTCCAGCTATTGCCATACTTAGAAAGGAGCCCATCATGAGATTGTGGGGCGTGTACATCTTGATATACTGTGTGTGGTCTTTGTGGAAAGGGCACACAATAAACTTTCTAAATATTCATTATTCTTTAAAATGTCTTGTCTAAATGTTTCAATATTTTTCGCCAGCCTCAACAAACTGGAAACTTGCTATACAGTAAATGGTAGAATACACTTTTATCATCACTCTGATAAAAATCAGAACAGTCAGTAGGTAGTTTGGTTGAGATAGTGTGCTACACAGATAGCAGGGTTGTCTGTAGTTGACTCCCTGTGTCAGCACACAAGTGGCAAATGCACACATACACTATGCATTTAAACTAGGACACAAAACACATCAGACAATATTCATAATTCCAAGACAGCAGGAGGCACTGATGAGTAGTGTACATGGAAGCCGTCTTACCCGCTGGGCAGCCTCTCTGCTGTCCTTCTGAGACTTGGAGACTTTGTGCTCGAGACCTTTAAGATTCAGTCCAACTGATGCTTTCTCCTTCTCAATTTTCATCTTCTCTGCCTCGGCCTCATGAAGTTCCTGTTGGGTTGCAGACAGTTGAAGTAGAACAGTACATATGAAATGTACACATACTATTGATGATCATTAACCTTTTTACGACTGCGTGTTTCTGTCATCGCTAGACCGTTAACAACACTACAGTAGCTCGAATATTTAGAAGATTCGTTTGGTCAGGAAAGTCACTGAAAATGTTTTGTTCCTGCCGTATTACTCACTTCTGTCCTCAAGATACTCTCTTTCATCTATTTGAGTATGGATGTTACTACAGTTTGTGATTCCAAGGCTCTTTTGAAAGAGTATGTATGTGCGTTATTTTCGAGTTGTCTAGTCCTGGTCGCTTGGGGCGTTTCGAGCGGTGATTATACGATATGAAACTTAGGTTGACTTTAAAGATTTGAAGTATGCACCCGTCTTTAAGGGAGACACTTCTGTCAATTGAACGAGAAGAATTTTTAGTTCTGCGTGTGACGGAAACAGAGAAGAACGATATATTCCTGCAAGAAAAGTTACGAGAGTTTCATTCCACTCTTCACTGCACTTTGCTTCGGTACTGATCAAACAAAGGCAAAATATGATACTATACCCAAGAAATAATGCATTGTTTCAGCGAGCAACTTTTGGCGGAAGCCATTTTTGTTCGTATAACTTAGTAAACTGTTTGTATAACTGCGTGTTAGTGTGTACAAGTGCGTTTCTCATAGAATTTCTTTGACTTTATATACAGTCGTACAGCTATGTATAACTATAAAATTTGGCCTGGCAACTACATAGGCAATGCCCTTTCTGGCACATTAACTTTTGGGGCAATTGCACAACTTTCGCAGCCTGCGGTCGTTAAGTATACTTGTTATAGCCACTACAGTGGCTAACGGTCGTTAAAAGGTTAACACTTAAGCCTACACACAATACAGTATGCATTGAAAACGGCTGTTTTGTAGACATGTGAAACCAAAGCATCCTCTTGTGCTTGCCACATAATGAACCTGACAGAAATGCACTTCAACAAACAAACAACAAACTATGATGCAACTAACACAATAATAATCAATCAGCAACCCAACAGCCTGGCAACAGGAACTTTATGAGGCTATTGAACCATAGACACTCTATACTACAACAAACACTTTGTGGTGTTTATTTGTTGTTTGCTTGTTGAAATGCAATTCTGTCAAAACATGATTCAATAATTCCACAACACACCCTACTGATAACATGGTTTGTCTTTGTTTAAAAATACAGGTACAATCAGTGATGCCATTTTTGTGGAAGACATTATTTATATGTTACTACATGTTACTTATCATGTAGCACAGTAGTACATGTAGGGACAACACTGAAACAAAATGGCCGCCTATACATTACATTAGGGCACAACGTACATGTGCCAAAAAGTCACTTCCTGTACATCAAGGAGCTCCAAAAACCCCATTTTGCGAAGTGTTGCTTGATTTTAGACATAGAAAGTCTGTCTAGCTCTTTGCTTGTCTAGCCTCATGCCTAGCTCTTTGCTTGTCTAGCCTCATGCCTAGCCCTATGCTTATCTTTCCCTATACCTGTCTGGCCCTGTGCAACTATCCCTACCTTGTTTCGGTGCTTTTTTCGTGAAATTGACAAATATCCCTACACCCTTTTCCCATTTTTTAAACGGTGTGTATACACCTGTATAATATAAAACAGAACTCCACTCCAACCAAGAAAACAAAAACCCAAAAAACCTTGATTCTTGATCTGCCAAAGTTTAGTCTTGCAAAAACTTGGAACACATGTATAGTATTATGATAAATATAGGGAAAACTCCTAACCTTTGATTTCTAATTTGGAATGCAACATATCATGTTTTAATTTTTCATGGGGTGAAAATTTCGCATATCTCGGCTCTTAGTGATTTTCACGTTTTCAAATTTGTGGATGGCCATGTTTTAGCCATTGCACTAGAACCTGATCTATGTGAATTTTCGTGGACATAAACATTTGTGGATGGCTTCCAATCTGTGAAAACCATAAATATTAAACCCTGTGAAATTAAAGCACATCCATCACATAGTACAGTACATATGTACATATTTACCCTGTTCTGTTCACGAAGTACACTTTTCTTCTTATCCAGCTCATCTTTAGACTTCTTTAGTGTTTCCTAGAATTGGGAAAGAATTTGTTGACACCACAATGTATGTATCTATATGTTCAATGCAGTACACAATCATTTGTACACATGTGGACAGGTGACATAGACATGCTATATACAGTAAAACCTGTATATAAAGACTATATATATAGTAACTCTGGGGCAAATTAGCCATGAACACTATAGACAGGTGGTCCTTATATCCAGGTGTAATGGTATGGGTCTAGCGGTTCCTGGACAAGCCTACAGTGGTCTCCATAGACAGGTGACCTCTCTACACAGGTGACCTTTAGGGCAGTTTTTAATGTGTATCAAGTGCTCACTTTAGCCTCCATTTCATGCTCTTTGTGAGAATCTACTTCAGCACTCAAAGCTTTGATGACATCCTCACAAGCCGCCACCTGAGGGTGCACAACACAACAGATCGAAGTGTGCCCACATACACTTTTGCACTCTCACAAACACTTCAAACCACTACTGTAGACCTAGAAGTGCTAGCAGAGAAAATACCGCGTAGTGGGAAATTTTCACAGATAAACATTTTCACATATCTTCGAAAAAGTTATCAGAATAAAATTTATTGATTTATTCTTGTGAGATTGTAGTTTCACATGTTCTATTCCATTGATGGCAAAGCCCAATTCTTGGAAAATCAGTGGACTGCTGCCACATTGATTTTGCAGTTGCTATTTTCATATTCATTGGAATAGGAAATATATTATTATGAAAAGTTATACCATTCAAAATTGACTGACACTGCATAAAGCTCCAGCAGTGGTGTAGCTTCACGCATTGTACTGTGTGGTTGTCCCCCCTCCTCCTCCTCACCTGCTCCTCTTGACTTGCAATAGATGCTCTGAGCTCATTCATCTCCATCTCCAGTGCCTGCCACTCCTAGTACATGTGTGCACACGAGAGAACACCTCATACCACTTTCACCCTCAAACCTCACAACCTGCTCACTTGTTCCTTGGTCTTGAAGAACTTTTGTATTTGCTCAGCTTCTTTCTTGGTCCTGTTCATCTCTTTCTCTGCATTCTTCAGCTCCCTCTCGTGGTGGGATTTGGAGTCCTATCAGTACAGGATGCAAATGTAATAGTCTCCACAGAGTGAAAGTGCAGCTTCATCCAGCTGTCTTAAAGATGGATACACACCACACATACGTACGTAGATTGTGGAACAATCTAGGAAGGACTGTTGTGCCAGCCCTCTGGACAGAGAAATGACTGTAGGTACAATGTCTAAAAACAGAGAATCTTGAAATTTAAGCGTGCTGAGAAGTTTGGCGAAAGTAGCACTTCTTAGCTAATGATGCATACCTCCATCATACCACATATATTGTATATATATACTCCTATCTTTTGAAAGAAACCCTGTACACTGTTAGGTACCCCCCCTCCCTTTAAGTCTCTTTTACAAGCCACATTCTCCCCTGAGATTTTAGGAGTTTTAGTAACCTTTCATTCCTGTATCCAGACGTGTTTGTGGTACATACTGTGAGCATGTATACCCCATACAGTACATTTGAATGAGCTAGTGTTACTCAGTTAAGGCTCGCGGGAACCATTCTGACACATGTGCACAGTACGTCCATGCACGTAAAGTACTTGTATGTACGTACTTTCATATTTTGTTGAATTTCTACAAGTCTGGCTTTTGCTGCTTTCTCACTCTCCCTAGCTGCCCTGACAGACTCTTCATCTTGAGCTGTTAATATACAGAGAAAGGTTTGTGTGTGACTGGATGAGAGAAACTCGCAAGCATGCAACTGTACATGAGATTGCTGCTCAGAACTGCAAACAGACATTTAATAGTGATGTGTAAAACCGGCTAAGCTACAAACACTGAAGTATAGTGGAATCTCTGCAATCCAACATTTCTGAAATCTGACCATATTCTGAGATACAGTGAAGTACACAAAAGTCTCTCAATAATCCAGCACCCTTAGCAGTCAGACATCTCGGTTTGTTGCCTACGAAGTGTCGGATTACAGAAGTTCCAATGTATACTGCATTTTGCCAAGCTAGCAGCTACCAAAGCTGCATGAAATAGGTAGATCCTGCAAATATCACACAGAAATCCCTACTGGTGGGCTGAACATGCATCCGCACTCAGGGACATACAAGTGGTCATCACCACTGATAATTCAATTATACGTACAAAGCTTTGTCCACTTGGGTTTCTTCAGGTACACCACACCTGAAGTGTGTACGTGCCTGAAGAAACCCAAATGGATGAAACGTTCTACAATTAAATAATTGTTTGATGAAAGAATTGTGACAGGCGTTATCTGCATAAAGATAAAACACATCCACAGCAATCTAGTATGTTAAAGAATTTCTACATACTGTGTGTGTGTGTGTGTGTGTGTGTGTGTGTGTGTGTGTGTGTGTGTGTGTGTGTGTGTGTGTGTGTGTGTGTGTACATGCTCTCAATGCACCCCTCTGGATATGCCAACCACATTTGCCAACAGTGTCTGCTGTACTGTACCTATTGATTCCCTCAAGGACTCCAGGTGTGTGAGCTGCTGATGTAGTGTGCTCTGTTCAAGTCTGGATCGGACCAGGTCTGCCTCCCGAGATTTCAAGTCGCGCTGTTCCTTCAGCTCATTGTACCTTACCACACAATACAAACATTATACAAGTGAACATGAGGTAACTACAGTAGGTAAGTGACAAATGACAGATATGCATATACTTAATAAGGGCAGCAATGTTACACACAGCTTGCACATGGCATGCAAGTCATGTAGGGGTACAAATGTATGCTAATATTTACACACATGTGTACAAACACATACTGATACGCACACACTGACACACTGACAAACACACACGCGTGCACACGTACATGTGTGTTGGACATAATATTATGTATTACATATTCTCTAATTTTTTCAGCACCCGCTCTAATTCTTGCCAAAAAGTAATGTTCTCTAATTTCTAGTTTTTGACCCTAATTTTTCGTTACCTGCAAACAAGTTTGAACGTAATTTCTATCTTATAGGCCTGTTTACCTCACTCTTTGTTCGTTTGGTACTAATTGGGAGCATAGGGCAGTGTCTATCATTTGAATTTTGCTCAACAATTGGTAAAACAACAGAACGAAGACACACACACCTTCTAGCCTGTCATATTCCTCATATTTATGTATTAAGAAAAGTAAAACCTTTATTTCAACCTCCCACTGGTAAATGTACTGTACACTTAACAACCATGAAAAGAAACCATTATAACAATTCCGCCATCTTGTATCTAATTTTTGGGCCGCCGGAAGGCGGCCCTATATTGTTTTTACTTTCACCGGAAGTGTCCGGAACGATGTCAATATATATATATATATATATATGTCAACAACACGGCGGACGCGAAGTCGGTACAAAATCTTCCGGCTATATTTCAGTGAAATTCATTCGTTTGTTCCTGATTTTATCAGCGAAGGGTCTTTCAGACCAGAGGAGTTCTTCTAAATATTATTTTAGTCAATAACGCCGATTTCCAAGCGATTCGAGTTTCCAGGGCCGTAGGCGGCCCACGAGTTTTTTAAACTCGAATCGCTTGTTCATCAAACCCTAATTTGTTGTCATATCTTCCTATTATTCGTCACACTTCCCTCTCTTACTATTGTATCTCTATTTGCTGACTTCGACCAGAAACTTGTTGTGCCAAAAAAGTAGGGAATATACGGTACAGACTTAAGTATCCTTACTTGCTAGCAACCTTGTGTACCTCTTCCAATTGTTGCTCAGTCTTCAACAGCTGCTGTGTCTTTTCCTGAAGCTCCTTTTCAAGTTCCAATAGTTTCTGCACTTCACTCAGTACTGATGAGGATGATGGCCTGGACCCTGGATGGACAGCACACGTCACAGTACAATACACTTCAAAATTTTCACAAATTTGATCATTCTTTAATAATTTGTTTCATTTGTGAATTCCCTCAAATCTCTACGGATAGTAAAATTGCTACACTTATGTTTTCTTTGCATTTAAAATGCAGAGTATATTACACTGTTTGAATTGTGCCCGAGTAGATTTCAAAGTACAAGTCCATACATGTAGATTGAAAGTCTAAATGGGGGAATCCCTCATTACACAAGGATACTACCCACATAAATGGAGTTACCGATCAAAAGCAAAATATTTTGAGAACCTAATTTGAAAATTATTCCACACAAGTGAACATGCACATTGTTTTAGATCAGTCATTTGCTAGAGCACAGAAGATTCACTTTTCACAGTAGAAAGTTATTTTCATCTGTGCTAGAGTAGTCTCGCGTAGCCAGACCCTACTCACCCACGAGCGAGTAAGGGTCTGGTACTCAGCCTATTCAGAAACTCTTCCACCCACGCAGGTTGAGTTGACCACAAACTTGCCATTCATTAGAAGATATCACTTAATAGAAATTCAGTATTTGACAAATCATTTCAGAATCTGCTGTTTGGCCATCAGAGCTACCAGAGGACCTACAACTAACACTATGCTGCTTTCGTTCTTCGCAAAACGTTGAAGAGCAGTGGCAATACCATGTAAATCGGTGCATTTCCCTATCCTGTGTTGTGAGACGAAGGCGATTGTGTTTTCCTTGGTATCAGCATAGACGATCTTCTATTTGTTCTGACTTTAGTCTCTGTTAGCCATAATGGCGACCACGATTGAGCAAATTATGGTAAAGAAAAGAAATATGCGCCAAGCGCTCCATTTCTTCCTATTCATAGATATACTGGTAGCAAGCAGAAGAGAGGATCGATTGATTAGTAGCTTGTAAATTAATTCACACCTCTGAGTTTGCAGTAGAAAATTTGCATATCAAAGCGTCCCAACATTCCTGGACATCAACAAATTTTTGAATAGGCTGAGTAACAGATCCTTTCTTGCCGTGTGTGGGCAAGTAGGGTCTGGTTCACGAGACTAGTGCTAGAGCACTTCATACTTTGTGTGAGCTACAGATGTGTATGTACGTATGTACATATGAACATACATACCAGTGTTCTTCCCAGAAATATATAGCTTCAGCCATGTTGAATAAGTAGATTTGTACATACGTACATACATTATCATATACGTACATATACAATGCATCACAAATTACTGCTTGCAGCTTCAGTTTTGGGCACTAGCATGATTTGAACCAAACAAATTTTGTATGATCTATGAATGCATGCATGTTTTTCCTACTAACAGAATTAAATTTTTGAAAAGAAGGCATGTTGGACCGACATGCCTTAAGATACCAGGGGAGAACACTGCATACAAACAAGTTTACACAGGTGTACATATGTACGCACGCATTCATGTACACACATGCACACACATACATACACACGTACACACACACACCCACGTACACACACACACACACACGCACACGCACGCACACACACCACACGCACACCACATGCACACACACACACACACACACACACACACGCACGCACACACACCACACGCACACCACATGCACACACACATGCACACACACACATGCACACACCCACACCCACACACACAATACTCACATACATACACACTCGAGTGCACTAAGACATATGTACATACCTCCAGTGAGGGTACCAGATGGATCAAACACTTCACCAGCAAGGGTGACTGATCTAGTGAGAATATTCTTGTCAAAGGTTACCTGCAGCAAGGACATATTGTACATATTAATTATCAAAAAAGGATTCTCCAAAAACACTTGGAACAAGGGTAAGTTGCAAAACCAGTACAGGGCTAGTGGGCAAAGGGCAAGACAGGCATAGAGCTAGACGAGCATAGGACTATACATACATGAGGCTAGACGGGTATAGGGCAAGACAGAATTTAGTTGGACTGAGTGCACACTGTGCAAATTCCTACATCCTGTATGTGCAGTTTTTGGAGATCCAATGCCTTTTTGCACGATCCTGTGTCAATCCTACATCCTTTTACCAGTTTTAAATGGTCTTCATACACCCTTGTTTGTGCAGTTTTTCCTCATATAGCGAAACAGTTGCTCGAATAGCCTCAGAGGCTGTTAACTTAAAGAAGGTTTCCACTGCAGTTGAGAAGGAACATGATCAAATTTTGTAAGATAAATAAACTAGAATCTATGCAGCTACCTGACCACAATCAATGTTCCCATCTAGAAACAAATTCTCGAACAAAAAGAGCGCTGATTTCAACGATCGAAGTGCACTTGGCCTTGTGTATGTATGCGGACCTACTGTCTCATGTAGCCATTTTGCTGATCCGGCAAATGTATGGGATTTGTCTAGTAAATTTTTCTCGCTTTAGAAGTGTAGGTGTTGCTTCAAAACCTACAAAAGGGCACTTCGCGCTAACAATTGGAGCTCACTGGCGAAAGATGAGACCTCTGGACCCTTCGTGGCGACCCATAGCTCAGTTCGAAAAAACGAAAAGAAGAATAAGAACAAGAATAATCTTGAAATGGTATTGGTGTTGTGTAGCCATACATTTTTGTCTAAAATTTTGATGGTCTTTAAAGAAATTGGCCTACGAAGGGTTTTAACTACTTTATCTTGTAGCTAGTGTGGCAAAAGGCACCAATGTTACTTCAAAATGTTTATAACTGTACTGTATCGTTAGTTTTTGGACAAAAACAAAATTTCCACAAATGTATGGCGGCCATGTTTTTTGGTGTCACTCCTACATACAGTACTACCGTACTCCATAATAAGCCCATTGTTCCACAATAGTCAATGGTGGCCCCCACTGTGGGCTTTGGGTGGTTGTGTGCACGTAATACGTATGTGGAGCAGTGCATGGGGCAGAGATTGGGCACATGAATGCAGAAGTTTAGAGCCGATTAAAACACATTAAATAGGATAAAGCGGGAAAATTTGGAACCTAGGTACCAACACTCAACAGCAGTACAAAGGTGATGAAATACAAGGTGTTATCTAGCATCACTCAACAGCAGTACAAAGGTGATGAAATACAAGGTGTTATCTAGCATCACTCAACAGTAGTTCAAAGGTGATGAAATACAAGGTGCTACCTAGCATCATTCAACAGCAGTACAAAGGTGAAGAAAACATGGACCTGCAAGAGTTACCATATATTCCCTAATTTTTTTGCCACCCTTATCATTTGGCATCTGACCAAACAGGGTCGGTTATACTCTAATTTCTGCCAAAAAGCAGCGTTCCCTAATTTCTAGTCTTGGACTCTAACTATTTGTCAGCTACAAAGTTTGAGCATATTCTGTTCCTTATGGTTCGGTTTACCTCACTCTGCTTGTTTGTTATCTACCGAGGCACAAGGCAGTGTCTATCATTGAACGTTTAAGTCCCTTGCTTAAAAATTGGTAAAATAACCGAATGAATATAAACACACATACCTTCTAGTACGTCATGTTCACCATTGAAACAGTTACGACAATTCTGCCATTTTAGACCTAATTTTTTGTCACGACCCTAATTTGATGTCATACTTCCTTTTTTGTCACGATTCCGGTTCTTACCATTGTATCTCTAATCGCCGACCTCAACCTGAAATTTGCTCTGCCGAAAATTAGGGAACATACAGTATACATATATCACATGTAGTGGATAGCCTATACGTATGTACGTATTTCAGGGAGTAAAAGACTGTGTACTTTGTTTAAATCACAGAAAGATTGAAATACATACTCTACACCAATGTAAATATATCTGAGCAGGGTAGGAATGTATTCTATTGTCCAACAACTTCCTGTACACGCACGCACGCACGCACGCACGCACGCACGCACGCACGCACGCACGCACGCACGCACGCACGCACACACACACACACACACACACACACACACACACACACACACACACATGTAAGTACATACCTTTTTAGCATTCTCCATTGAATCACACACAAAGGATGATCCAAAGACATAAGCCATAGCAGCCTGAAGCTCACCATCGTAGCCAACCAAGCTCAGAGCTGGACGTGCTTCCTGGTCTCCCACCTACGTACGTATGTACAATGCAATGGTAAGAAGAGTTTGTGCACAGCTAGGATGTGGTGGCAACAGGTACATACAGTACTGTATGCACCTTAATAATGTTCCCATATTGTGATTGTAGTGTAATCGGAATTTGAACATGTGTATGTACGCATGTCTGGAGTTAATCTGCAGCTTGTTCTAGCCTGGCCTTCTTCATGTGGTACATACGTATGTAGGAATCTCCAATAGTGGACTCTCCCAAATGAGGGCACAGTACAATAAACCTCTCAACAAAGGACACAACTTACAACCCCAGTATAATCCCTACAATACATTTTGAACCTCCCAAAGAGGAAAACCTCTCCACAAAGAACAAATCAGCTGAATTTATGTTGTCCCTAAAATGTCCTTAATTTGGAGGTTCCACTGTAGTAATCAGCTCTTGGTTAAATGGCAATTTTGTACTGCGATGCCATCATATTACAATCCTGAAGTAACTGACCATAGTGCAATAACACAGGAATTTGTAATGATGAGCACTGTGCACGGGATACTGGCTCACGCTGGATACAATACCTGCAACTACACAGGACTTGACATACAGACAAAATCAGCTTCACAATCAGTAGGTACTGTAGGTCCACTGAAATTCAAATGTGGATCTGCCTTGCTCAATTAGATTACATGGTGTGAAGTAGTGCATATGCACATGACTGCAAGCCAATTTTCAACTTCTGACTGAGAATCAGTTGCAGTATGCAAATGTGTTTGATGTACACAAATCTACACATCCTAAATTTAGACATTTCTTGAAGAGGAAAAAAATGGGCATTGTTGAGGTAAGGTGGCCATCCATGCTAACAGTGGGTGAGTAAATCCTACCCTACACCTGCAGCTCCAATCTGACTAAATTACTTCCATTTTGGAAAGCATGATCAGATGTCTGATCCAACAGTTCAGACAATAGGTCATTGAACTCACAGGAACTATAGCAGGACAGAAAAACATACAACTACATCTGATCAGCTCTCAGACATCACATGAACAGGAGAGGTTATTACAGATGACGGTAGTTTCACAAGTATTACCTGTGTATTACTGCTGCCATGTGCACATTATCAGCACACCTGTGTATTACTGCTACCATGTGCACATTATCAGCACACCTGTGTATTACTGCTGCCATGTGCACATTATCAGCACATGGTAACAGGCAGGTATGAACACATATCACCATCAATAGGCATTCAACAGAGGGCAGCGGTGACATCACACTGAAACCCCTCCTGCAAAGGTGTTTGGTACACATGGGCAACACAACAGTATGCAGATTTGTGTCTTGGCCGGAACATAAGCAACGTGACAAAGTCATAGAACAGTCCAAGTACGTATGCCAGGAATCCGATAAGAAAAGTAATAAGAAAGGTTTGTGACACCCTTTATCAAGTGCGGCTAAAGATGAGCTCAGAGCAAGCTACAGACCAGCCATACTTATCCTTGCACTCAAGGTATGGTATATGTGGCATGTGTGTGTGTGTGTGTGTGTGTGTGTGTGTGTGTGTGTGTGTGTGTGTGGTGCGTGTGTGTGCGCGTGTGTGTGCATGTGTGTGTGTGCGTGTGTGTGTGCGCGTGCATTTGTGTGCCAATTAGACAACACTGCATCCTTATCAACAAACATGAATATTAAAATCCCCAGTGTGAAGTACAGATGTACATAATGTGTTGGATGAGAACATGTTTAAGATTTTTCCCATTTCCAATTGAGGATTGCCACAAAGACTTAAGAAACTCAATAACATTCCACCCTACTCCAATACAGCACCACTTTGCACTAATGGTCCACCCTACTCCAATACAGCACCAATTTGCACTAACGGTCCACCCTACTCCAACACAGCATCACTTTGCACTAATGGTCCACCCTACTCCAATACAGCACCACTTTGCACTAATGGTCCACCCTACTCAAATACAGCACCACTTTGCACTAACGGTCCACCCTACTCCAATACAGCACCACTTTGCACTAACAGTCCACCCTACTCCAATACAGCACCACTTTGCACTAACGGTCCACCCTACTCCAATACTGCACCACTTTGCACTGAACTCACTAAAGCCTTTGCCCTCTTGACCTTGTCTGATGGGATCGTCTTGGATACAATTTTATTCAGTGGAATGATTGTGTAACGCCGTTTCAGCTGTCCCTTCTCCAATAGACCCTTTCCAGTAGATTCTGTATCCACAATGATGTTATACAGCTAGAGATAGGAGAATATAGGTAAATATGTGCATATACTGCAAAATTTCATTCTGCTGATTTTCTACTAAGCTGAATGCATTCATAAGTATAATTTGGGAACAGGTCTCAATGAGTTGTAAAGACCATTTTGTGAGAACAACATAATATTGAGCATTCACTACTACCATCAACCATTGTGCTGTAAGCATTGGTACACTCACAACACCCACACATACTGAAAACTCAACATCTACCATTGCGTACCTTGCCACCTGCCACCACTTCCAGAGCAGTGGGTGCGTTGCACTTGAGGTGGACGAGCCTGGCCACTGGACCCTTCACCTTCTTCTGATCGAACCCAGGACAGGGATCCGAATAGTCAAAACAGAGTTGTGGAAATCTGAACAAGACACCAGAATGAACAATGTACAATGTATACGTAAAGAAAATGCAAATACTGTGTAAATTGAACCTCTAAATAAAGGACACTTTGGGGACGACATAACTTCAGCTCATTTGTTCTTTGTAGAAAAGTTGTCCTCTTTGGGAGGTTCAAAATGCACTGTAGGAAATATACTGTGTAAGTCATGTTCTTTGTAGAGAGGAGGTCCTCTTTGGGAGGTTCAAAATGTACTGTAGGAAATATACTGGGACCGTGTAAGTCATGTCCTTTGTAGAGAGGTTTATTATACTGTGTTCTTATTTGGGAGAGTCCACTATTGGAGCTTCCAATGTATCTCATACCATATATATGTATAGAGGGGATCTTTCGAGTTGTAAAATTTTGTGGATGCTAAAAATTTGGACTATTCATGGTAAAAAAATTGTGGTTTGTACTGGAAGACTTGTAGTAATGCTAACTTTCATGAGTAAATATTTAGTGGTTCTTTTCCCAACCACAAAACACCACAATTTTTTCATCTCAAAAACCCACCAAAGTGGAACCTCTGAATAAAGGACACTTCATGGACAACATAAATTCATCTGATTTGTTCTTTGTGGAGACGTTTTCCTCTTTGAAAGGTTCAAACTGTATTGTAGGAATTATAATGAGATCGTAAGTCATGTCCTTTGTAGAGAGGCTTATCATACTGTGTCCATATTTGGGAGAGTCCACTATCAGAGGTTCCACTGTATGTGTTTAGCAAAACCTCTAATCCAACACACAGCGGGATTTGAAAAAGTCAGATTAGAGAAGTGATTTTGTATTGAAAAAGATGTGTGTGTGTGTGCGTGTGTGCGTGTGTGTGTGTGTGCGCACGCGCACGCGTTAATATTTGGTATCAGTTTGGAAGGCTGTCAGCTTAGAGAGGTGTTGTATCACAATGTAACGGTAATGCACACCTCTATGCCATGATTATCATGATGTCAAAAGTCATTGATGATGCGAACACCACTGGAATAAATATCGTTTTCACAATTATCTGAAGTGTCACCATATGTACCACACATGCTCTGTGAAACCTGTCTATAGTCGTCGGGTGGGCCCTATTCTGAAACAATTAGCACGGAATGAGTGCATATACGTATACACACCAGAATTTCAGCTATGCATCTAACAGGCTGATTAAATTCTCCGCCACCAAAGGTTGTATAAATTTCAAACCACACAAAACATTATGAAAATGAGTAGATTCAAACAAGTATTTTAGGCATGCACTAGCAGTCCAATCAAAATCCACAGGAATACAAAACATCCGTTCACACCTGAGTCTCACTCAATTACACTCTAACCTCTGAACCTCAGATTCATTAGTGCATAAAGAATGTAAACTATATTATTATGAGTACCATATCTGTAAACAGAGAGATAGCAAGGAGCGCAGCAGGTCGGTGACCTTAAATCAACCTGCGATAAGGGCACACAAACCCTCTAACACTTATCATGAACACACCTTGATTCAATGGCTTCAATTTTCTTTTTAATCACGCCCACCTCTGCTTGTAGTTGTTCCCTGAAGAAGAATATGTCAATTAATGGATAAGATGCTAAACAAAGAGGACACATCAACATATGCATGTATTGGATAGCAGGATTTTTTCCCAGGAGAAAACCTTTGCAAGTTTCCTGAATGAAGAGGCATTACCAAATGTTTTCTATACAAATAAGCTTGAAGGGTATAGTGTGATATTGCCTGTATGGAGCAATGGCAATTGCTCTGCACCCACTTAGATGAAGCAACGGCAAGGCACAATACTTGTACACACATTGAATTTTGGTCACAATGTACTGCAAGTACAAGAAGAGATGGCCAACCAGATAGAGTATACAGTGAACCGCTCTAGTCCACCCCAGTGGGGAATGTCAGTTCTATGGTGGATTAGCGGGGTTGGAGGATTAACAAGGTTTGAACACAGTATATGCATATGATTCATTTTGAAAACTAGAGCGGATTAGTGAGGTTGGCGGATTCTAGGGGGGCGGAACTGTGGGTTGGCGGATTATGAGGAATAGTGAGATTGGCGGATTTTAGGGGATCAGAATTGTGAGGTTGTCAGATTATAGGAGGGGGGGATAGTGAGGTTGTCAGATGATAGGGGGAGGGGGGGATAGTGAGGTTGTCAGATTATAGGGGGAGGGGGGGGGGGGGGAATAGTGAGGTTGTCAGATTATAGGGGGAGGGGGGGGGGGGGGGGGATAGTGAGGTTGGCAGATGATAGGGGGGCAGACTAGAGAGGTTTCACTGTATATGTGCAACTGGAGCACAAACAGGAGTAAAATGCAGCTTTCACCCTCTCCTCTAGGAAATCCAGACTACACGTACGGTATTGATTTGAATAAACAAATACAACAGTTCAAATATTTCCATAGTCAAGCAAAACAGTATCTAAACATGTACATACACAACAGTTCTGGAACTAAAGAGCAGCACATTTCCACACTTCCAATTTTCCAGGAAACCGATTTTAATCAACTGTGCATTGATTGTTTGATTGGTGTCTAATAGTCTGATACGTACCTTAGCAAATTACATATTAACATCCTCTAAAATGCATCAGATGTATAACCCTATTACATATTTTGTGAAATGAAATAACCCAGTGCTAGGGAAGGCTCATCTCAAAGTTTCCAAACATACTCACATGTACATACTCAAGTACATTAGCCCACATTGACTTGCATCATATGTACGTACAGTAAGTACGTATGCTTTGAGTACAAGTAGGGCCCAAAGAGGTCAAACAAGGGGAACACTGAAATCCACGACTCCATGAAATCATAGACACTATATACTACGTAACCGGGACTGGAAACTCCAAATATTGTGTATTGCAATGTGTTATGATAACGCATACTTTGTGTATAAATTAGTACATGACGTCACTTCTTCTGTGACCATGATACTTAACCATTTTCGAGGAAGGCTTAGTGTTACAACTTTATATCATCCGAAACAAAGCTTAACAGCTTCACATTACTAAGCGTCACACTTCTGTCACTAAAGTAAGATCAAAATCAAGACGACATGCAATTGGTTTTACCGTAGATACAAGAAGCAAAGTAAACAGGGGCATGCAAAATCAAGCAAAATAGATTCAGATTTCACATTTCGGGCACAACTGCTGAAATGCTGTACTGCAGATGACCTTGAATTGGTCCTCAACACAATCTTCACATTACTGTGTGTGTCCTTTTCCATGCTAGTCTCAAATCCTTCAGTGTACTGAGTTAGGACGAATTTTTACCCCAAACGACGTTCTCCCACTATGGTCACTGTATCTTAGTCATTTTTTACCCAATCGACTCCATTTTCCTTCAAATTGTAGCTCATGAAACGCTGCATGCAATGCACAGACATATTTTCCTCAGGATACTACTGTTTTTGTGGTATACGGCAATATTTGGCTTGCAAAATCCTTCATGTGATTTGGTCAGAATCATTTAAAAAGCTCTCTAATGTAATTCCCAACAGTCAAAGCAGCTAAAATTACCATCTTTGTTTATTTATTCTACTCCCATTTCACCATTTTTCACCGGAAGTGGTTAAGGATCATGGTCACGCAAAATCTACCAAGTTTCCAGTCCCAATTACGTAGTACATGGTGTCTATGATGAAATCGATACAATAGGAACTGCTGTAATAGGAGACTTTACAGCCAGGATGTGGCAGTTTTTCAAAGGTACCCCTTACATCAGCTACCTGTACAGGTGCCAGCAGAGTGGCACATATGGGGTTATACCTACAGGGCACACTGTAGGGAAAGTCAACTCTGCACATGCGGTAGTGTGGGGAAACCGTACTGTCCGTCTGAACTCACACAACATACGTACTGTACCTACAGGGTTATACCCCCAGCCAGACTGTAGTTAAATTTAATGCAGTTCTGCATGTGTGCTGGCAGGGAAAACCGTACTGCCAGTCTGAACTCACACAACATACCTATGGGGTTATATCCCCAGCCACACTGTAAGGAAACACAGGTCTGCTTGTGTGGTAGCGGGGAAGACTGTACTGCCAGTCTAAACATACACACACATACTGTACGTACCTATGGGGTTATCCCTCAAAATTCTGCATGTGTGCTGGCAGGTATAACTGTACTATCAGTCTGCATGTGGTAGTGGGGAAAACTGTACTGTCAGTCTGAACATACACATACAAACCTGTCAGCCTGTAGCCGTTCTTCACTTCCATCACTGTAATCCAGTGATTTCAATTCATCCTGTGGACATACAAGATCAAAGAATACAATGTGAACAGTTTACTCCACATATTCGAGATTCAACAGACGAGTACATACGTATGCATGCAGCACACTTGTAATATTGTGTGTGTGTGTGTGTATGTGTGTGTGTGTGTGTCTGTGTGTGTGTGTGTGTGTGTGTGTGTGTGTGTGTGTGTGTGTGTGTGTGCGCGCGTGTGTGTGTGAAAATGTGTGTGTGTGAAAATGTGTGAAAATGTGTGTGTGTGTGTGTGTGTGTGTGTGTGTGTGTGTGTGTGTGTGTGTGTGTGTGTGTGTGTGCAGGTGTGTGCAAAGGTGGGTAAATGACTGGGGTTCCTGACTATTTTAGAGAGACCACTGTAGACTGGTCTATTGGCCACCTTATAATGCTATTGTACTGTACTTCTGTATAAGGACCACCTGTCTGCAAAGACCACCATCACTTGGCTCCTTGAGTGGTTGTTATAGACAGGTTTTCCATACTTCAGAACAATTGATAACCTAAATACACAGGCTTCTGATTCACCTTCACAAATCTATGTATATATACCCAAATACTTCTACACTAAAACAAACACAATCATTTCTATGACTACAAACACACCCACACCCACAGGCACCCACACCCACACCCACAGGCACCTTCACCCCCACACACTGAGTCTTGTTGCTATAATTCATGGCACTGTACTAGGGTTGGCAAAATGTCAATTATAGTAAACATCATAATATTATCGGGATAATTGTGGCACAAGCCTACTTTTCCAGTGGTAGGACTATTGTTCAACACTTCTACAACGATACTTGACAATTCTTTCCTGAAAGTAATCAACAGCACAACGTTGCACCCATCACGGGCTTCTTCAGACACATGTACTGCAATACCATACAATACAGTGAGACCTCACTTATCCGCACCTCAGATATCCAGTTCCCTCACCCTCCACAATAGTTTTTACTGGAACAACTCTGCAATATTCCTACTGTACACTATACGTACTACTGCTCCCTCATGTATCCAGTTCCCTCACTTCATCCGCAATTTCATTCAGAACGGATGTGTGCCAATAAGTGAGGTCTCACTGTACTGGTATTGCATAGCATTACAGTACATGTGCCTGAAGAAGCCTGTGATGGGTGAAAAGCTGCACTATGGATTATTTTGAGGTTTGATGTGACACAAGTATATCACAATTTGTCTGCAATGCAAACAAGAGCAGTACCTGTGTGCATACATATGCATGTACATATGTATGTACGTACATACCCATGTACTCAACACATCAAACATCATCGAACTGAACGAACATCCAACTTAGCAAGTTGATTCTCGATGGCACTAAGAGCCTCCCTCTCCTTTTTGTAACTCTTCTCACTTTCCTTCCAAGATTTCTCTTTCTCCTTCAACTCAGACTGGTGACTTTTCAACCTGCACATGTAAAGATCACAGATCATGTACGTACACTTCCAACCACACACACATTTAGTATCCATACTGTACATATGGGAATTTTGTGACTCAGAAAGTTAGTGAATTGACTCATTGTAAGAGGGACACAAATACCGTACATTCCCTAATTTTTCAGCACTGGAACAAACAGGGTCAGATTAAACTCTAACTCTTGCCAAAAAGTAGCGTTCTCTAATTTTTAGGCTTTAACTGTAATTTTTCGTCATTTACAAAGTTTGAACATATTTGCTTCCATATAGACCTGGTTTACCTCACTCTTTGCTCATTTAGTATCTATCATGGCACAGGGCAGTGTCTATCATTTGAACATTCAAGCTCCTTGCTCAGATATTGGTAAAATGACAGAACGGATTAGACACACATACCTTCTAGTATGTCATATTCACCAAATTTACCTATTTTAAGAAGAGTATTGATTTCAGCCTCCCACTGGTAATTGCACACACAATAACCATGAAAAGAAACTGTTACAACAGTTCTGCTATTTTGTACCTAATTCTTTTATGCAATTCTAATTTGTCATATTTCCCTATTAGTTCGTCACGCTTCCAGTTTTAACCATTGTATCTCTAATTGCCGACCTCGACCTGAAACTTGCTCTGACAAAAAATTAAGGAATATATGGTATTTACAAATAAAAATTCACATGTCTGTCACCTTCCTACTATGCACAAACTAAAATACATGTATTTGCATTCTAAAATGCTAGCAAATGATTGAGGCTTACAAAACTACTGGTGACGAAAACATGCCAACACACAGTGTATAGGGTAGGCCCATATGTATGTCTGTAATCAGTGAGCAAAATGCTGAGGTATTAATGATCACATTGAGAGGCTACCCTGCCAGGTTGCAGTCTTGGAAGGTGCTAACTTGTGCTAGGATGTATGCGCTTATCTCCTACCTTGTCTGCCATCTGGAAAATTCCTCCCTTTCATGGTACGTTGGGGTATTTTCCAAAAATGCACACAAAGTGATATCAGAGGGGATTATTATGAAAATAAACCAACGTACAAACGAACAGCAGGTGTACTGTACATGACTGCATGCTGTCATTGCGCATCTTATCACCAATCAGTAGTGATCAGCAACCACACAGAACTATGGGCAAATATATATGTTTATTACACAAAGTATAACTAAAGCCAGGCTGTAATATAAACAATATTGGATCTAGACAATAAGAAGTAATTTTGACCTTACTAGGCTATAATAATTTCAGAATATTGTGATTTCCTGCAATTCATCAATTTTGAGGAAGAAACCTTACATTCTGCTGACACTACCACACACTGCACTCACTCCAGATGCAAACGTGTATCAACACCACAAATACTACAGACAACACACACTGTACCCTTTATGAGCAATGCCCCTAAACACAGAGTGGCACTTACTGCAGATCCTCGAAAAAACTACCACGTGATGAATTTGCAGAACTTAATTTCATCAGAACAGTGACTCACCATGAGGACACCAATTATGCTAAAGTGTTTGATCACAGTTCATAAACAACTGAAAAGTTCCTCAAAATTCCAAAAGAGGACATTTTTTCTAGCAACGATGACACTACGTGGCAAGTTGCCAGCCAATTACTGTTCTAGTTGCTATCTAACAACAGTGGAAACAAGGTTTCTTGCATTACTTAGCGCTGTGGTCGAGCATTGTCCTAATATGCCAATAAAGCCAACACTGCCGTTGCAGAATCAGAGTCATCGATAACTCTGGCCACTCCAACATCTACCCTGCCCTGTCTTTGTCAGAAAACATGGTGTGATGCTTTTAGTCTCACGTAGCTCAGACTGCTATTTCACCTCCTTTATTTAGCTACTGTATGCACTCAAATTTTCGCGGGATGAAACTTTTGCAGATTGAGATTTTCAATATTTTTTGCAGTTTATATTTTCACAGATCCCCCTTAATTCTTCCTTTCTTTAGCCTTTTTCTGACCTAAACTTCATTAGTTTATGGATGAAATTTTTAGGAGAAAAGAGAAAAGGCGCTGCAGTGCTTGTCCAAGACTCCTGTTCTTTTGACGGCCATCTTGGTCATTGCACAAGAGCTCGACCAAATTTTTTGTGGGTTTAAAATACTCGCGCATGGCTTCCAATCCGCGAAAGTGTCATCCCGCGAAAATTTGAGCGGATACAGTATTTCGCCAGACCCTCCATTATGCGGTGACTATGCCACCGAAAAAAAGAAGGTAAAATAGCTGTCTGGGCTACATGAGACTAAAAGCACTACACCGTTCTTGAATGAAGACAGGGCAGGTGAGAAGATAAATAATATAATAGGACTGCAGTCTTTCCGGTTTAGCCAAAACGCATAACTAAAAACAACATAACACTTATACGGTAGGAGGCAAAAGTTTGGTCACGTTTAGTTTTTACAAAACAGTACATCGTTTCTGTTTTTACGCAAGAAAGTACAAATACGGAACGGAACAAAACGAAACGGAAATAAACGGAAAACTGTAAAAACGTTAAGATGCCGGGACAAAACGCAAAGTGTCCAATTCAGCTTTTCTACCTCAATGATTCCACCTTAGCGCTTTTCTACAACGGGGTATTATTCTGAGCGACAGGTTGACGTTTTTCTCTTGGAGCTTTCGGTGGACCTGATTAACGGTGGTTTCTTCCGTGAATTCGTCCGCTAGCTTTTGCACTAACCTGGTATCCTGCAACGACCCCCTGGACGCTCGCTTTCTTAAGATTCTACCCGTGAGACTATCCCTCTACATATGCACTCTCTTGATGTGTCCATTCTGTCTTTCCGAAGATGATGCCTGGTTATTGGAGCTCACACAAATGAAAGAACAAAAATCTATCTTTGTCACATTCGCCGAACTAACATCCTTTAAGCTTGCTTATCAAAAGTACCATCTCACTTTAATGCCCAATGTTGGTCAGCTAATATGTGCGTGGAATTCTTTCGCAATTAACACAGTAGAACTGAAGCAGTGCACTACGAAGAGAAAGACTAAAACGGTACGGAACGCTACAGAAGTTCGTATTCGTTTTAATGAAAGCAAACGTGACCAAACTTTTGCCTCCTACCGTATATGCAGCTCAATTCGCATAACTTCAGTGACACATAACTTTCCAATCCTACAATATGTCATGTAACACATAGTCGTGCACAATACACATGTTTGCTTAAATGGGCAGCCAACCTCATTTGTGCTTGTTTGATCACAGTAGTGGCTGTACTGATCTGGCTCTCACATGCTGCAGAAAGCACACAAGATGGTATGGTATGCAAGCAACAAAATGCAAGAGCACAGCCAACTTGTCCATGCATAGGCAAAGGTTCCATTGACACAAAATTCACTAAATGTAGATATTTGGCGAACTGGGGATTAACAGGTATTGAATTGAATTGGGAAGTCAACAATTCTGGCACAGGATGAAGTTAAAACCACATCAGACCTGACAAACCCAATGCTTAATGGATATGGTAAATTTACATACATTTGATGTGCAGTGCTTCAGGACAGAAAGTTTACTTGCTGAAACCTGTCTTTGAACATGACATACCTGCATACCTAGTCACACAAGGCAGATGGGGCTACACCACTAAGGTTGCAGCAGGGTCGATTAGATCATGCATCACCCACATAACACAGCATAGGATTCTATCAGAGTAAAGTGAACTTTGTACAGCTTCTGCCAATAGTGCGGATGACATAAACCTTGAATTTTCTGGCATTTAGCTGCTTTCATTCACAATATTAGATTAGCTGCAACTATGAACAGGTGAAATAATCACTTGGAATGCCAGTTCGAGGGCTGCTTTGCATATTGATGTTGGGTGGGGACTGCCTCATTGCATAACATTTGTCGTCAGAATGTGTGCGATTCACTACAGACGTAGACTGTTGCCATCATGAAAAGTCATTTCTTATGGATATTATACATGATTTCACACTTCATTGGCAAAACAAAACTGACACATCTATAAAGTACTGTATGGAGGAACTTTTGCTCCCTACAGAAATGACGGCAGACTCACTCATTTTCTGCTGAGCTAACGTTTCGGCCTGGCCATCTGCTGTGGTAGACATTCCAACTGAAACAGCCTGAAAGTGCTTCTTTGCTGAGTTCATAGCTTCCACGGCCTCATCGTATTTCTTCTGGATTTCTTCCATGTTGATTGCTGCCTTCTCTTTCTCTTTGCTCGACAGAACTGAAGTATCCTATACACATATGCACATACAAACTATCATAGTATGTACGTACAAAGGTTGACTTTACACCCAAAAGGATTTATGCACATGCACAGAAGAATACTACTACTACATGAATGAATTAATTAAAGCATACGTACATACAACTTCTTAGAGGGATAGCACATACGCATGCACATCCCAAATTACACATACTGCCTGCATACATGACATACACTGTTCATCATGCCTTTCTACATTAATGTGGAGTTCTTCCATTGGTTTATGCAACGATCACTCTTAGAATAAACAGAACAATAATTGGCAGAATTAATGATAAAGCATCTCATAATAATGTTTATGGACTGAAAACTTTTCATCTTCCCTGCCCCCCACCCCCCACATACACACAACAGCATGAAACGAATTCACAAAATGAAACGAATTCACAAAATGCGTATAATACCAATCACTTTGATCTGCCAACCTCATTAATCCAACACAAAACTGCTTTTCCAAATCGTGACAGAATATCAAGGCTGCATGGTGTAATAAATCTTAGCCGTACAAACCAACTTAACCCTTCTTCAATGGTACGTCCAAAAGTGACAAAATTTACATAGTGCCTAACTATGGAGCACCCAAAAGCGCCCACAGAAAGGGAGGGAAATTTAAACAATGGTTTTGTGTGCTACATAGCTTCAATCCCAAATAATCTTACATCATTGGAAAGTCTAGAAATAGCTCTGTCTGAAGACATTAAGATGACATAGGTTTACTATTTGTGGGGAGGCTCACAAAGGATAGAAAGGCGAAAGAGTTGTGGAGATGACACACAGGTGCAGTACTTGCCGTGTGAACTACTACCTCGACTGTTTCCAGGCTCATCTACCGACAGATTTGCACAGTTAGATAGTAGCATGGAACAGTACATTTTGGACAGTTTCACTGTAATTCGATGCCCTGTTTTTCGTTCGTTGTTGTTTTTTCTTCTTTACCATTAACTTGTTCTTTCTTGACGACATCTACGAGGGATGATGGTATCCACACGCAAAAGGCTTCAGAAGGCCTTAGCGACTAAATGACTAAAACTGGTAATGCACAAAATCGAGCAAGAAAGAAGTTCTTTGTGATTTTCTACAACAAGGCCTTGCGCGAAGATTTTCTGCCAAAACATTCCATAATACGAGGACAAAGAGGCACTTATTTACCATAAATAGACGGTTAAGATACGTACATACTGTATGCCTAATATGTATGAGGCTACTGCAAGCAGGCATAAATGCCATACCGTATGTACGTACATACATAAATACGTGTATAACAATAACAGTACTACAGAACTCACATCATCACAAGCCTTTACTAAAGCCTTCTTGTTGGCCTGCTCTTTCTTCAGTTGCTCTTTGCTGTTCTTTAAAGAACTCCCCACCACAGCTAGTGCCTGTACAAAATACAGATATAAACAGGAGGGTTCTGCGCAGAATTTGTGGAAGGTGTACTGCTTAACCAGTGGTTCAGATATAATAAACAATTTTTTTTCGCTTGCTCTGCTTGCGATACCTCTCAAACATGTGTACGTCCTAAATTACACTTGTGCATTCAATAATCCAGATATATACTTATACAGAGTAGTGCATTCAATAATTATGATACATACGTACTTATACAGAGTAGTGCACCCTAAAGTACGTATGTCATGTTTAATTTTTGGAGCTGTACAGTATAATTCCCTTCTAACTATAGGACTATAGGTCTACAATCTGTGCTGAAGTCAGAAGTTACATTGCGACATGTATCCTCCGGTTTGTGCTGATGCCCATATGGTACTATGCTTTCGACACAGATTACATGGCATGCCTTGAGCCTCTTTATCCCAAAGCACCCAGGGAAAGGTTCTATAGTCCATTCCCTATTGAATCCTGACATTTAGTGACAATGTGGTCGCTTTGGTGGAGGCAATGGAATTGGACAAGTAGGACAATGGGGCGAGTTTGTACTTACTGTGTTGACTTATACTTCACTTAGAACATCTTGGTTACGACGGTACAAGTCACTCACTACATTGCTTACTACATCGTCTTGGTCAAAACATTGCAAATTCACTTCTACTGTGCCTATTTCTACTTCGCTTAGATCATCTTCTTTTGAAAATAAGAAGCTTCGTCCTCTTCCAAGTCTGGCATACAATTTTTTCTTTTTAAAATTTGTATAAACACGAACAAATGTCCTGAGCTGCCATTTTCGAGAGCCACCATAGGCACGTGCTAACAGCTGTTTTGTGTATAATTATGTATGATCGCAGACTACAGTATAATAATAATACCCCCTGCTGGGAAAGCAAAGTGTAGCATTCAGTTTATAAGGTGTAGCACACAAAAGGAAAGCTTAGCGCTCAGTATAGACGGCATAGCACACCGCTACACTTGAATGCTCTGGGGAGAACCCTGAACAGGGAAATCATATGTATTAGTTACTATCCTGTCTAGGTGTGCTGCAGCAGAAATATAGTGCTGAGTAACCAAGGAAGAAGCCAGAGGTTATCAGCACTGTATTTTTCTGTTGCAGCACACTTGAACAGGATATAACTAATCTGTATCCTGGCAACCATTCACTGTTGACTGTTAGTGTGTGTGTGTGTGTGTGTGTGTGTGTGTGTGTGTGTGTGTGTGTGTGTGTGTGTGTGTGTGTGTGCAGCATCAACTGGAGCTGATCAGTTTAAGCCACTCAGCCTAGCAATTGAAATCAATTAGGAAGTGTGCCGGTATCAGTGACCTGTGCAACATCACATATGTATGTATATCAGCACACTTATGCCCACACACTAGGAAATACGTAAGTAATAGTTACGTATATTACATCATAGTGTGCTATGTGCATTTCACAGCACCAAGTCCCTAGGGCGAGTGCTGTGAAAACGCATACAGCACACTTTAATGTGTTATAACAGACTTGTTACACACATTTTATTCTACAAAATAAAACCTCTCCAGATCCATGGGAGTTCAGTGATTGCAGTGCTTGATTGGGATCTATTCAAATATCAGCCTCCTATGGTTCTATAAGATGGTAGCAGCTGTTGAGTTTGTTGCTGCCGTTAATCAGTATGATCATTGCTGCTGCAGTGTGAAAGTGACAATTTCCAATACCAATTAACCTCCCTACCAAATTTGGCTCAACAGTTTCCATGCAGGGGCGCTTGTAGGTTACTGCGCCTACTTGTAAAGTATGCTTGTATGCTATATAACAGCACACTTTTCCCTTTGATCTGCCCACGTATCGTACAAGTATTCCTTGTAGTACCCCGTGTGCAGCTGTAGCATTGACACAGACACACCAAGGTTGATAAATTACGAAGGCGAAGCCTTAGTTATTTATTAGCCTTGGCTTGTCTGTATCTATGCTACAGCTGCACACAGGGTACTACAAAACTAACACTATGTGGTATATTCCCTAGTGTTGTTTGTGCAATGGGAACTTTGTCACTTATTGTTGCCATTGACAACCACCAATTAATTAGTATTAGAAGTGTGAAAAAATTACAAAGGCTTGCACTGTGCACACATCGCAAGTACTGCAGAGAGAATAGGGTAGTGTGCTTACTGTACATCCTAAATGTGTGCACAGTGCAGCCTTTGACAACACCAACGCAACATACCACATGTATAACCATGGTAACATAACCATAAGTATGATTTATATACTCCATATGCTGGGCTATAATGGTATGTTCCTATTAATAGCAAAAAAAAATCATCAATAGCAAATTTAAACACTCAATCAATTTACCACCACAAAAATGTCCGAGGGGAAATAAACACACTTTTACAACTATTCTCTTCAAATGGTTGAAATGGCAGTTGTTTGCCTAAACAAGACCTGATATACAAAGCATAATCCAAAGATACATACTTCACAGGATTTATACATGTACATGAGCGGTGTTCTCGTCAGCCCTTTTAAGCAGGGTGGGCCACCCTCCTTAAATTTTGACTCAAGCCATTCTTTTCTTTTTGTAGAGTCATTCCTTCTCTGTTCAGGTACTTTGAGTCGATAGATTAGGTAAAACTGACACTGTGTATATCATTATATACTGTGAACGAATTTCCCCCATTACAAGATACTAAATGATATACGTACAGTAGAAGAGAAACCACCATATGGCAGCATTACACTAGCCTACTACTGGCTTATGCAAATGCCACCCTCTGTCAATTTTTTCTCTGGTGACCACCCTGATGACAATAAACTTCTCACGGTCAATTGAAGGTGTTTCCATGTTTATTGTGTGCAAACAAAAACACTTGCGTAGGAAGCCTGTTTGTGAAATTTGGAAATATGCAAGAATTTCCCAAAGCAAGGCCTGTTTCCACCATCCACTCATGAGACAAAGTGGTGGGAGGGACAGCAGGGTGTGTGTGTGTGTGTGTGTGTGTGTGTGTGTGTGTGTGTGTGTGTGTGTGTATGCGCGTGCGTGTGTGTGAAAACTAAATCACTAAGTACATAAGTAGGTCCAGTTGTAGGACTGCAGCTAATTGCAGGTACTAATTGTAGCATCAATAGGTATTTAACATCCAATTTGTAAAATTGTTACTACAAAACAATTTATGATCACATATCCTTGGCATCTGCATTGAACATGCTTCTCCCTGTTCTAGTTTGGTATGCATGCCACAAAGAGAATTGGTGGCTAATATTAGTACTGGCCTACAAGGCTTCTCCTGACCACTGGCTGACCACAAATGACACAAAAATCACCTTCGCCTGCTCCTCAACAGCTTTCTCCAACTCATGCAAAACTGATCTTGATTCCTTCTCCTTTCTCATTTCCAGCATTTTGATTTTTTGAGTCAACTCCACTACAGCTTGATCCATCTATAGAGTGCACACAATGGATGTAACAACAGGTGTTAACCATGTTTGTATACTATGCACATATGGGACCTCACACAATAGACATCACGACATCAGGCAGTCCGACCAACATTCAAAAAGTGGTCATGGAGCTCAATTAGCAATTTAGGGGTAATTGCTTCGAGGTCAACTACTGTCTCTGCTGTGTGCATAAAAGGGACACTAAATCTCAAATTTGACACTAGAGAAGGTTTGCAAAGTGTGACAAGTGCTACTCTTTTTGGACAATAAAGAAAGTTGTACAATAAAATTTTGTATCTCACCGTCAGAAGAAGGGCATTCTGCCCCTAACACTTTGATCAGTTTTTATCAGACCACCCAGGATGGCCGGGCACTGGATTATCTTTGGACGATGGACTATATTCTAAAGTAGATGTAAAACAGCATTGGAGCAACTGAGTCGATATTGAAGAAGGAAAGGCTCTGCGTATCATTTTTAGACATCAACCACTGTCGATAGCAACTCTAAATTCATCAGGATCGGAGTTGAACTAATGCTGACGACATCTTCTCCACTGACATTGTTCTTACTCACAAATCCAGCAGCCAGCACAATCAGTTTGTTTGGTTTCAAGTGCCAATCAATATCTAGATGGTCAACACTCAACCTGACCTCTCAACATCGTTCTAGTTCATTGTGGGTACTGTGCATAGCAGGGTTCTCCCTGGGGAGTGGCACCAAGGGAATGGTCCACCCCCCACCCCCATCATCCAACACATTTGTATAACTCAATTTTCAATAAAAACCCTGCACTATGATTATACATTATTCAACTTGGTACATGCACACATGTACAGCAACAATGTTTACAAACATTGAGATGATTTATACATGATAGAATACATGCAAATAATATAACATATGTACGTAAATATATGTACACACACTGCATACATAGTACCAATGAAGGTACAATCCACACATAAACACACATGTCCTTGCATAAACCCACTTCAACTTGAGATTGCCTCATGTCATCCATATCCCGCTTCATTGTTTCAACATCCCCAACTGAACGCATTCGCAAATTCTGCATGTAAACGTGAGCACAACACGAAATGAGTGCACAAATTGGCCTTGTACTTCACAGACCAATGGAAGGAATCAAGCACTACTTACAAATACTATTAGCAAACACAACATAGACAGCAATAAGACCAATGAGTACCTCTATCAGTATCAGTATCAGAAATCTTATTTAAGCTGGGAAGGCCAATAGCCTGTGGCTACTGCAAAGGCACCCAGTAGATCATATGTACATACATAGGTACACAGCATTCAAAGAAGATTTAGGTTTGACTATGGTAGAAGAATGCAAATGTGTGAAGGAACAACCTAGTTCCTGGCATACCAGGCCATTTCGTCACATGACTGCAATGTGTCAATATGGCAATACATGCGAAGTTGGGAAGTTGGGTTGAAAAAAAGTCAAAAAGAAGAGACGTCAAATGATCTCATGATGTGGGAGACTTTCAGACTGAAACCAATCGATCTCTCCATGCAGGGTTCTGCCCAGGTAATCTACTGAGGTAGTAATCAAGTCAATCAATTCACAGCTAACACATGTTTAGTACACGGTGTCACTGGCCAAATATGGCTGCTTTTGGTATGATTTATGTACAAATATAGTAAGAAAAATTGGAAGACCAACTTCCAAGTGTACCATTCCAACCAAAAACATCGGAGAAGGTTACTTTTCAAGGTGTGTGATAAGACCAAACATGAGGCTGGTGAAGTGTTTCAAGCACAAAACATAGATTTGGAGAAGAATTGATTTTTGGAACCTGATCACCTCTGACCAGTGCAGGCAAAACCCTGTTACACAATATTCAATTAGGATATCTCTACAAGCCATTTTAATCACTTGATAATTTGCTGCATACACAACTGATTATCTCCAGGTATGCTGTGCAAAAGAAGACTTCATTTGGTGGTAAATCGTTTGGGTGAATATTTTTACTCACAAATTTAGTATAACTGCAAGTTTAAATATATCCTTCTGGCATGAACCATGATTTTTTTTACCATGAATAATCCCAACTTATATCCTCTAAATCGTACCACACACGCACAATACACATACCTCTGCCATCATGAACTGATGAGCAACATGTAAGCGTGAAAGATGCTCAATTTCCTGAACTGTTTTCTGGTATTCCAGGAAGGATGATCTCTCCTAACAAATCATAAAACTCACTGAAACATGAGGATATACACTACGACAAACTAGATCATATTGCACTAGTACAACGTTAATCATAAAATGATACTGAACACTTAGGAGTCTGTAGGAAATACTGATTGTAGGAAAGACAGATATGTCTTCATAGTACGTACTAGTGACAATAGATAACTGCCCCTGCTAACAATTCCATTCCACCACTGATCAAGTATTTAGTATAGTTGTCCAAGCACTTCATCGGATACAGAAACCCCTTGACTGCTTTTGGAGTGCAATAAAAGATTGTACTTGCATAGCTGCTGATCCTACTGGGGATGACATAACTAACTTATAGCTCTCATCACAATGGCAAACAAAACATTGAAATTTTAACATAATGTAAGATAGGCGCCCTGGGCTAGTACGCATGCAAGTAACAACCTTCTTCTTGACATGGTTGATATTGACAATATCAACCGGCTAAGTTCAAACCACAAATTGTGTAACAACGGACATCACTGGAAATGCATGGCTGCTGTGGTACTGTACATATACCAATGGAGGCAGAAGTTGTTCAAGGTGCTGTGCAAAGGCTCGGACGTGTTCCGTTTGTTGAAAATCATTACGTACAGGTGAACGACTACATTTCAGATAACACAAAATCCAGTAGTTTATCTACAGTTACTAAAAACAGACTGAGAATCTATGGTGAAGCAAATATTTTCCATGGTTTTCACTTCTGTTGCAATAACAATAGCCATATCATAGCTTCAATGGATATCAGAGTACTCTAACAAAGTTGGGTAACAGTCTTTTGGTTACTTCTTTGTGTAAGAACACAAAATGCACGTCTTTCTGGCGTTTTTGTCAACCTTTTACACTTTTAGATTATCTCTTTGGAAGGCCTAATACAATTTTTAGTTCAAGTCTTCAGAGATAAAGTCTTAAACACAGAATCCTTTATTCATCAAAGATATCATTTATCATCAAAGATATCATTTGTGTGCCAGCACTCAGTAATCAAAACCAAAAACTGACTGAACACCTGTTAGTAGCTTAAGTGGTATAGGAAACGATTCATACGCGTAGTGGGATGGGTACATTGTGACGCTAGAGATTAAGACTGCAGTAATGCTTGCTACCACGTTGCATCATTGCAGAGATCACACTTCAAATGATAGGTACTTACCACATGCTACAGTTATCACAGTGTGCACAGTAACTGCAAATACGTATACCCTATGTCATGACATTTCTAAGTCTTGGATCATTGATAATTGGGGATTCCGCAAGTGAGCTTTGCTTGCAAACATTTCAGTATGTAAATTTTTAATCTAATCTCTAGTACTCGCACAATAGCAAGATGGTGGACTTTGTAAAAAAAATTCACTTACAAGTATTTCAGCACCTATAAAATGAGGTGATTCGGGGACTTAGTGGTCATAAATATTATATTGCAATGTATTTTAGGGTACATTTGTGGTTTCATTTTTAAATGGTTCATTGCATACTGTATGAATATACGTACATAGGGGGAGGGGGTGCCAGTGGCTCAGCACCACAAGTTATGATTGTGTCATTTGGCATATTTTTGCCTGCCCTCCAACACAACAACAACTGGGGAATGGATGAGAGGACAACCTCCTGGCGCCACCAAACTGGATAGGGAGTACTTACTATCCAGGAGTATGTACTAAACTAGGTACTTACTAAGCAAGTTCCTCTGTATAATTGTTATTAAACACATGAAAACGATACTGCGGGTATTACATTACAAGGAGTTTAGTAGTGGACATCTTGTATGGTATCACATTTTGAAGGTGTACCATAACGTGTTCTCATTTTCATTCAGTTAATTTGAAATTTCATGTTCTATTTCATACGAGTAGTGTTGAAGCAATAATTCCAATTACAGCACCTTGTGATTCATGATTTGCCCATAAATTACCATGATCAAACAGTACAATCCAACTGATTGTATGAGAATCTGATTGAATAAGACAGTATTTAAGTGGGTGCTTATCATCGAGAGAATAATGGGTAGGTGCTTATCACCGGGAGAATAATAGGTACTTACCATTGTTACCAATTTATCACATGATTTCTCCAGTGAATCATCACAACAACACTTCCCTAATCTATCGTGCCCTGTCAGCATGGAAAACATATAAGTTGTCTCAGGTGCAGAAGAAAAGGTAAGACAATAGAAGAAATACATAGATGTGCACATAAAAAATGTACTTTTCAGTACTGCAATGGCAAGGGATTAAATCACACTGTACACTAATAGATGATGTGACTGAAAACCAAGGATTCCCATGTGGAGCAATGGGCACCAAAACAGAAATCGTATAATACTACTATTCGTAGACAAGCGGTGCTTCCCAAACTCGGAATCAACAGTTATCGGATATTTTGACCATGAAAGTCATTGCTGATAAGACACTCCCTGGCTTATACGGATCAACACGTACTTATTATTCACACAAAGTTATTCGGGAATCCACTCCCATTCAAGTTACACATGTGCACATGTACATGTTACATACGTATGGATGTTAGGGGCATACGTGTACACCTATTTATGTGGTAATCTGAACAATCCAGACACACTTTCACACATTATTATGTGAAATAGCCATAATGACTACATTGATAAGATCAGAATAGACACTCCAATATGGTGCAGTGATTGTGTGTGTACATGGGTGCACATGTGTGTTTTCTAATACATACGCCTGCACATGTGTCTGTGTGCACCTCCTTGCCCATCTGACAACCATTTAGTACCAGAAACATCAAGCAACATCTGGAGTACCGTATGTGCTCAAATTTTTGCGTTTTTCACAGATTGGAAGCCATGTGTGAAAACTTCAAGCCTGTGAACGTTTAGGTGAAGCTCTTGTGCAATGACCAAAATGGCCAACAAAAGAACAGAGGCTGTCCAGAAGCACAGCAGCGCCTTCACCCTTTTCTCTAAAGGCTTTCATCCCTAACCAAGTTTAATAAAAGGAAGTAAAATTGAAGGGGGACCTATAAAAATCGCCAATGCATGATAGTTTCATCCGACAAAGATTTTAGCATATATGGTATATGTAACTACCAATGTAGTTATTATCGAAAATATGATTAAGCTGCTACTTATGAGTCTTTCTAGTGCCTATCGCGTTGGCCCAAATTGGCCTGGAGTTGCACGCTTCTCTTCGAAATGAACACGAGGCAAAGACTATTAATCAATAACACTTACAACAGATCACCCATCGTCATAACAAGCACACTCTTGTACTCATGAACATTACATATATCATATTCTTGATGTTTGGCAAAACGCATCATTTTGGCCTAAGGGCAGCACAACTTTTAACCCTTGCTAGAGCTGAATAGGTTTAGCATCCTGAATCTTACAATAACCACATGAAAACAGATTTCAATGATAATCTTGGTGAAATCATAATAATTCAGTGTAATTCTCTCTCTCTCTGCAGTGAGAGTGCAACTTTAAATAATAATTATAGTGGAATCTGCATAATCCAACACCTCCAAAATCTGACATTCTCTCTAATCTGGCCATCACTTGAATTACAGTCACCATATTAAAGCATGCTAAGAGTCACCACATATCCAAAAGCCTCTGTAATCTGACCTAACTTTGCTCACAGAGCGTAGGACAGTACAGATTCCATGTAAAGTTCAACAAATGCCAACTGTTTACTTTTTAGGTGATACACACTATTTTGAGATGTCAAAGTAGTTGTGCAATTGTGTCAAGATCAGTCTAACATGAGAAAAAGGAGATAGTGTATCCAAGCTACACTAGACCACAAGTCTGTTTTGTTAGAGTAGCAATATCGGACACACATACGATATTCAACCAAAACAACACACTGTAACTTTCTAGGCGCTCGTGTTTCTCTTTTGAAATCATTCTTTAGGCTCCTTTTGTTTGGCTGCTGTTTCTCACTATCTTTCACAATGGAAACTATCCCATATACATACAGACTGCAAGTCAGACATTGAACCTCCACAAATACAGGTGCTTCAGGCATAGCTGATCATCTGCTCTGGCTAGCTATATCAGGTAGAGTAGATACATATCTCTGAAATTCTGGACCTTAGGTTTAAGCAGTTGTAGAACACAGGCACATGTACATGTATGTACGTATGTATGCAATACTGTAGCCAGGAAGCTCCAAGACCTTTCCAGGAATTCTCTTCTAAACTCGGACAATCTTTATCACTTTCCTCTTCAGAACTACTGCAACTACACATCACAAATGACATCAGTACTCAACACCAACTAGTTATTTTAGTCAATTATCCCAACATCTTATCCAGGAAAGAAAACATCAAAGTGTTCATGACTAGCTGATATGGCTCCAGGAAAAGTAGGTCTGACATGTTTGTCATGTTCAAGGATTAAGCTTATAACATCCTGTATTTCAGTATCAGTATGAGACATGTGTTAATCTACATGTACATATATACATCATTCTATCACTGCATACACCAGTGTTCTCCCCTGGCCATTTTAGAGTCATGTGTTAATCTACGTGTACGTATATATCCTTAAATTTACCTGTGACTGTCCTCTATAACCTTATCAGTTTTACCATGGTTGTACTCACCAAGAAAACTGGCCAAATAGGTAGCTTCGACAATGATTGAAAGTAACTGTTTATCGAACATAAGAGTTTATACATACAAATTGAAATAGATTGCAGTTACTTAAACTTGAGCGGTACCGTTCTCATCATTATATACTTTTTTTAGATCGAATAAACTAAATAGCGTGGAAAGTGGCCATTTTTGGGCAAAGGCGCGATTATGTGAATACGTGTTCTCATTGCGCGCAAAAGGGAAACGTACCCGCTGATAGCACTCCTATGTAGCTCTAGTACTAACAGCACCACAGCAGTGGTGTTGATCCAAGATGGAGATCAGATTTTCCTTTGAATGTTCTGCTCCTTATCTTGGATTGCCTCAATTTTAGGCATATGAACATGTGCAATTCAACAGTACTCCTTTGATTCACTTGCATATTAGGTTTACTATTATTTTGTAGCAATAACATTGTGTAACCATTGGATTGTGAGGGTTTGCTATTGGTGTAGTAATTTGCGATTGCTAAGCACCACAAAAAAATCCTGGGGAGAACGCTGTATACTATTGAGTGCCAATTGCGCAAAATACAGTGAAACTTCTATAATAATATAATAATATATTATAATATATATAATAAGGATGCAACTGGGACCACAGTGAGCTGTCCTGTATATGGAATTGCACTTATTTAGGAGGGTTTAAATTGTACACATGTCAATGTGGAGGATTTCAAACAGGAAGAGAATGGTGCCCTATTAAGGAGGTGGTTGTATTTCAGAGTTGTCCCATAATAGAGGTTTCCCTATATCTCAAATACAGTAGAACTTGGATAGTACAGTACCTTCGAGGGAAGCAAAAATTAGCACTCACTATCAGAGGTACTTACCATCCAAAATACTTTCGATGGTATTGCATGAGGCAGAGACAGAGAAATGAGTACTTACTGTCCCGGTGTACTTACTAACAGAGTTTGACTGTATGTTGCCAGAGTGGGCTGATGAAAATAGGGAAATCTCTCGGATCAGGTTACACAATGGTGAAGGAAGTAATTTTTGTTTGGTACCGCTTGGGTTGGATCTGTGGTGTCATGCCTGTGAATATTACACAGGAATGTATAATTATTTTACTTGTCAATGATTACAGTAAAGGATATCAACGTCTTCAGTTTCTTCTGGCCCATAGTAAAATCTGTCATCATGGCAAATCGCTACAAAAAGGTGTCTTGTTCAAGTAGCGATTTAGCAATAGATAAAATTTTTGAAGATGCTAATCTACCTAAAGTGCTGTTTTGTCACAAACGTTTAGAATTATGTAATATTTGCTGGAGGGTGGATTGTTACTGAAAGGAGAAAACCACTTGCATTCAGTAGACAGTAACAGTTTCCTGCTACAATTAAGGTAGGTTTGGTATGGCTCAGCCCCTACTCGCTGGTTATTGGTTCGGCTGTAGCTGTACTAGCCATACCACTTTCGCTGCCCATGTTACAGCCACTTGATGCGCATATCAGATAAAATCAGCTAGCAACTTTAGCCAGGGCATGTGTATGCTTTGCAGAGACAAAAGTTAGGGTGTCAGTATAATATACACATACGTACATCAATACATACAGTAGAAATGTGTAAAATTAACTTGAATATATGCAAATCACAGTTACAGAGTCAAGGCATTTTTGAGTGTGATTTACACATATATTAAATGCTAATATGTTTAGACAGTATACAGTAGTACCTCTTTTGAGAGACCACCCTCGTGAAAGACGACCCCTTTTGCAAGACCGGTCCTTCTGGTTACAAATGTATATATGCCCCATACTAAATTCCCCCTAACTAGAGACCACCTTTCCTCTGTTCCTAAGGGTGGTCTCTCAAAAGGGGTACTACTGTATATAAATCATGTACTGTATTCTTGCTGAACAAAGAGCTTAGGGGGCAACTTACTGTATACACATACATACAATACACACAAAATATAGTGTATGTTTTCTCCTTTCAATCATACCTACGTACTGTACATACGTACCTCCTTAAGTTTTCTCAGAGTTGGAGTAATCTCCTCAGCCAGAACCTACGTACGTACATATGTACGTATATACACACATGTGTATGCTTATGAATGTGAGGTAATCTTTTGTCATGACATATTCATACACAAACTATGCACCTCTCACTAGTGAAGTAGTGCTTCAGGTGAATATCAAAGTGATGAGATAGCATGCGGATATGCACTGCTTGAAAATGCAATCAAAAAATACTTCACTTGAGAAGAGCAAATCATCATACAACTGTCTTTAGTAGAAACATACAATCACGGGCATATTCAGCATACTTAGGTGTATGCATGTACGTATGTATGTACTGTACATACAGTTGAACCTCGTTAAGACAAACTTTTGGGGACGCACAATGTTAGTTCTCCATGTCAGAAGTTCTTCTTATCATTATATACCTAATAATACATGTACAGTACTACAGCAAACCAAACAGGGCTTGGAAACTAGTTTGTGTTGAGCAAAAAGTAATTTTGTCTTAAGAATGTTTTTCTTAACGAGGTTCTACTGTTCATATGTACATTAGTACATATGCATGTGTGTACATATGCAGTGTTAGAAATAATGGTCAGCATTCAGACATTGCCCAACCATTATGGCATTGGTCCGACCCAAAAAGGTTTGGGTCAGACATTTGACTGAGCATTACCTAATGTTCATTTGATATACACACACGCACGCATGCACACACACACACACACACACACACACACACACACACACACACACACACACACACATACATGCACACACAGTGATGTCACCAAGGCATTTATATTGAGAATGTCTACTTATGCTTTCATTATGTGTTGATGCACATCTACTGTGGCACATGTGTCCCCCTCCAAAAATATATCTGAGCAATTAAAGCTGAAATTCTCTGACCCGGAATGATAATGCTAGGACATTTGTTCATCCACCACTTACTCCTTATTTCTAACACTGCATACGTACATATGTACGTAGGTAAACAAGCAAGACATACGTACACAGTACCAATCATGTACTCACTGTATCTATTTCTTTGAGTTTGGTGTCCTTTTTCTCAATGGTTCTCTGTGCAGCAGTGCGTTTACTTTCATACATCCTTGTGCCTGCAGCTTCTTCAATCATGGATAATATCTGCAGATGGAAGAAGAGTAGCAAACTTTATAAGATCTCGAAATCCTGCAATATTTGTACAGTGGAATCCGGTTTATCCAACGACATCTGTTCCCGCAAATGTGTCAGATAAACCATGTGTTGGATAAATCATGCAAAAATTATGTACAGTTTAGTGATGGGGATTTACAACAGAGTGCCGTATAAATGAGGTTTCAGATAAACCAGTGTCAGATAAATCAGATGTGACTGTATTCCCAAATCTACTCTACACACCACTATACGTACTACACTTGTATTGCCATAACCACTTCAACACAGTTTAGAAGGTCTGCCTACAATGCAGGGTGGAAAATAAACTTTTCCCTTGATCTGACAGCAACATTAAACATAAGTAAAATTCAAGGCACACAGTGAATGGGCAAGTCCCCTCGACCACCCCTGAAAAAAATGACATGGAAAGCACTAACTTAATACAAGAAAAACGCATACATACAATTTAGGTCAGAGTACAACTTTAGTGGATCAAGCTACTCATCCACATTATTTGCAGCCTTGTCAAGGCTTGAAGTAAAAAAAAAAAAATGAAGGACTTCGTAGCCTGACACAAATTACAGCTGCAATTTATAGTAACAAAATGGCCATCATTCTTTACAGGGTATAGTAACTAGTATGAGCAGTATTCAATTACAAGAAACAAAAGAACTCAAAAGATAAATCAGCTGTACCAACTGCACCTCAACACTGTGGAATTTCATAGGAAGTACAAGTCGTTAATGCACTATAAATTTCCGATCTTGGGGGATATGTATATTTGACTGGTTAATACATGTCAGGTTTTAAATTATGCAAATGTGTGACAATTTTATGGCCACCAAGGATGATAGAATTTTGCTCCCTTGGTATTTTGGGGAACAGCATCCCCTGCCCTCTCAGATACTTCCCGAAACAAGTCCATTTAACCTCCCCCCCCCCCTCCCTGGAAAACTTCTCAATAAACAGAAGGTCTGGCTATGCACACAGCATTTGGCTGACTGCAACACTTTGGCAAATGGAAACAAGGAAAAATGCAGTTGAGTAGAGAAATTAAGGACTTCTCATTTTCACAGAAGCTACATACCTACAGTATATACAATGAAACCTCCATAATAAGGACATCATTGGAACCATAGTAAGCTGCCCTGTATATGGAGGTGTCCTATTTCAGAGGATTCAACTGTACACATGTCAATATGAAGGACTTCAATGGGACAGAGCAATAGTGTCCTGTTTAAGGAGGTTTCTGCATATCGGAGGTGTCCTTAAATAGAAGTTTTACTGTACCTGTCAGAGAGTACACCATTCAAAACTGCACTGTGGGTCATGATGTCAAGGGTTCAAGCAAACACCTATATACTAATGATATACTTCCAATGGAAGTTAAGTTACACAAATAGCGACCCCCCATAGCACAAGTCCTGATTTCATGAAATCAGGGTAGATGGCCGGTGATCTCATATACAGATGTGGTAGGGAGCTTCGCAACAGTCCTAATCACACCCTTTCTGATCTATCATGTGAAGAAAGTTGCGGTAGATAAAATGATTGCCCACATGACTAATTAACGCGGATGTATATGAAAGGTTCAAGAAGTATGCCCACCAAGGATGAAGTAATAATCTTAAAAAATTGATGAAATTCTGTACACATTGAACATACATAAATAATAACATTCAGGGATCATTTATGCACTACTTGCATTCTCAGTTCAATACATACTACAAGTAATGTACGTAAATAAAAAAAATAGTTCACTAACACACTAAAATCCAGCTTGGGGTGAATTCAATTAGATTTCAAATCAAAATGTTGCAACATACAGATTAGTCATTTTCACATATGTAGATAAATCCACACATACACATATACATACGGTACGTAAATGCTCCATTGCAACAGCACTGCACAAGTATACAAGATCACATGAATGCAAGCACATACACCCACCCAGGACAATATAAATACACATTGTAATATTAATCGAGAAAAAAGAGCCAATAAATAATCCAACACTTTACTTGTTGCCACTAGAGCATCCAACAGTTGAAGTTTCCAGTACAGATTATAAACTTTCAGACTTGATATGACAACAGTTCAGATTAATTCTGAAAGTTGAACACATATTATGGTCATTTAAGGACTGGCAATAGAGGTGAAGTTAAATGCCAAAACTCATAAATTAAGTACAGTACCACATTCAAACATCAATCATAGCTAACACAGAGCAATGCATATGGGTTTACAAAGGCTGTTAAGTAAACATGGTGAATGCAGCATGGAATCCATTTTGACACCTTAAACATACGTATTTAAATAAAATATTCTAATCAAAGATCAAATAAGGGGTGATGATTCTTAGAGATAAAAATGAAACTATGGTAGGCCATGAGAACAGAAATTAAGCAAATCATGAATGGGCTCAGTCCAACAGGCCAGTTTTCAGTGATTTCATATCTAAACATGAAGAATGTGAAAACAGCACAGAGATCTGAGAAAGGACTTTATACTGTACCTAATATTATAGGGGTGCTGGATATGTCATTTGTTTATTTCATTCACAAGTCGGTAGCTAAGTAATGATATCACAATATGCAATCAGTCTACGTCAGAGGCATACGTACATATGGTACTTTTCATATTAAACTAAACAATATCAATCGTTTAACCGGTGGTCATCAAGGCGACATTTGACCACTCAACGGTGAGCGGTCATTCTTTTTCGTAAACAGCCACACATTATCAATACACAATACTCTATTGATGTGAATGTAGTTAGGTTAGAAAATGGTGTATTTGAGCACAGACACACTGAACTACAATTCGAACTAGCCAACATTCATCAGCCAATTTGCAAAGCGAAGACTTTCTTTAGATTGTTGATATTCTAGGTGAAGAAGGTCACACTCTTAATTAGTCGGGGGATATATGGCTTTCAAGCCCTACAAAGGTCTGGGACGGACAAGAACTTCAAGAACAACACAGACCATGAACCGGAAGTTGGTGGATTCTTAAATGGAGTAGGATGATAAGGCATCTATAGAGGTCCTTCGGAAATTTATTACAAAAGGAAGGAGTCAAAATGAGTGTATCTTTTATTTGGCGTCGGTAACGAGCACTTACAATGTGTGGATGCAAAGTGGTCAACACCCTTGTGGTGTCGATCAAATGCTCAACAGGTACTGGTTGGCCAATCAACTGACGCTGGTCAAAAAGTGACCGACCAAGTGATATCGTTTACTTTATTAAGAAAAGTACCATACTTAGGGCTGACAATAAGTTTAATGAGTATGTACGCATTACTCTAAACATCACCCCTGTCCCCTCCTCTTTCACCACACACTAGGGATGGGCAATATTGTTTTTAATCAGCCACAATTATCGTCCAACAAAATTCACAATTATCATGATAATTGTACATCACTGGAATCCTGAAATACTTATATACACCAAACCTCTTGAAATTTGGGTGCACCTAACCAAATATTAAGCTGACACTTGAATTGAAAAGAGGTAATACAAGGATACAGTGCATTCTATACTATGAAAGTGTAACTGGATATAGAGAATTTCTGATAGTGAAAAATATTAGTGCTCCCCTGTGATTCACTATAATGAATTCCCACTGTATGTGTAACGATTATCCCGATAATCACAATATTAAGATAATCATGATGTCAAAATCACTGACGATACAATTATCATTGGAAAAAATATCCCGATTATTGCCCAACCTTACCACACACACACACATGCATGTACACAAATACACCTTCACCTACCCACCTACACACACACACACACACACACACACACACACACACACACACACACACACACACACACACACACACACACATACACACACACACACACACACACACACACACACACACAAAATAAACTGTTCAGTTTGTGGGTATGGCCACAAAGACTTGATATGTTTCTTATAATGATTTTACACCTTCTAAGATAGTATGTATGTACATACATCAAAAATGCAGAATTGAGTGATATGATATAGTGAACATGTATGCAGTATAGTAATAAAAGACTACCTTATCAGAGATCTGAGAAAGGACTTTATACTGTACTTAATAGTACAGGGGTGCTGGATATGTCATTTGTTTACTTCATTCACAAGTTGTCAGTTAAGCAATGATATCACAATATGCAATTGGTGTATGTTAGAAGTATACATACTCAGGGCTGCCAATAAGCTTACTAAATAGAATTATTTTAAACATTACCCCATCCCCCCTCTCTCTCCACACACACACACACACACACACACACATACACACACACACACACACACACACAATAAATGTTCAATGCATGTGTGTGGCAACCAAGATGTGATATGTCTCTCTACGTACGTATATGGTGGTTTGGATTCATCAAAAATGTAGAATTGAGTGATATGATATAGTCAACATGTAAACAGTATTGTAATGAAAGCCAAAGATCCATAACAAAACAGAAGCCCATGCTTAAAGTGTCTGCCATTTGAAAGGTAAGGTACATGTCAATATTCTACCAGTGTGTAAAGTGCAACCCTAATCTCAGTACTGAGTAAGGAATTTTCACAATCCCCTCCTCATAATGAAAGCCTGTCGTACAATGCAACCAATCAACTGCCATTCAGCAAATGTTGTAAACAAGCATACACTATAATACTGTATGTACATACGTACTTCAACTGGCTTCATATTCAAAACTTTGGTGATACGTCCCTGTGGATAGAGAAATTTACAACAAAGCTGATTCAGAAGCTTTTTTCCACTCTGACAATAAAACTGTAATGAATGTAACTTGTATTTACATATACAATTGTACAATGAATTATACAATTTTAAAATGGGAGATCAATAATAATAGACGTATTTGTACACATATACTTCACATACAGAAACGTACTTGCATTATTAAAAAATGAGGATTGTTCACATTTAATTGAACAGAACGGAACAAATCCTGTACTCGTGAAGGTGTTGCATTGGTCCCATTTATCAAATATTTATTGCGTCCTCCAATAACCACCTAATATTAACAGAGATGAAGAAAAAGTATCAATGCATGTACGTATATAAGTACATACATGCTTCCATAGTACTACATCAGATGGGCTAACCTGCCGAGAAACAACAATTTCATCATACATCTCATAGCCCACAGGACTTTGATCTTTTTCACCGTTATCAAAAGTAATGGTCACAGTGGCCTTCGTTACACCTGCTTGACCACCTTTGTACACAAGCTCCTGAAGGCTACTAGCACGTACCTGCAAAATACATACACTGAATTTGTATTACATTCCCGTTATATGATGTTCGATAACTCATGTGTGTTTATGTGTTTCCACTGCCTATACACACGTGCACTGTGCAACCATAGAGTGTCTATGTTGCAACCATGGAAAGTATGTGTATCACAGAGGTGGACATGGTGAATTGTGTGTAAGATGAAAATCAAATAATCCGTACGAATTGACGGATACCTGTGAAAAACTTGTTTATAATGTATCTGTGTATAAACACTCATGAGGTTATTCCCCCTTCTTACCAAGCAGGGGGTTGTTTAACTAAAAAGTCAATGATCTTATTTTGTTAAGTTACATGGAACATGCACTGATCAAAAAGGCACCAACATACCTGAGACAAGTTAGAAATTCCCAGTAAGAAACAGATGGAATCCAAGATGTTTGACTTCCCGCTGCCATTTAAGCCAGTGATGGCATTAAACATAGGATCAAAACCGAAGATTTCAGTTCTCTGTGCATAAGATTTGAACCCATCGATGACAATTGACTTGATGTACATGCTACAAATAAATCCGCAGGAGTATTCGAGAAAAAACCGCTCTTTCTTTAAGTTTGCGCATGCGCAGTAAAGAACCGCCCAGTCTCCAGGCAACCACAAAAAGCCGGGACCCGCCCCCTCCAATGTCAAGGTACCAGACTCCAAGGAAACAGTAGTCAGGACGACACAGAAGGCCTTTTTTGAAATAAGGTTGGTCGTGCTTTTCAACATATCCATCGAAATAGATTAGCGTTTCTTTTATAACAACTCTAGTGACTTTACAACAGTTTATTTTACTTGTGTTTCGCTCACTTTTTGTTCGAATAGCCTATTCGGCTGTTTCTACTAGTGATTTTTACTGTTCGCTTAGTTGCATTCCCCCGTCCTTTTTCAAGTTTCGGTAGCGAGTATTGCACTTTGTACCAACTAATAAGGGTGTTAGTTATGGATTTGCCAAATATCGAGGCTTTATGTGGATTATCTTTTTTAATAGATGGCTGACGAGACGCAGATTTTAACTGTTGCAGATGATGGTACGACAGCTAGTCTTTCTAACACTGTCACTTCTAACCAGACCGACCTAATCCATGGGCTTACTGTTCCGGGTGCAGAACAGACGCTACTTGCTACTATTCAAAACCAAGTAACGTCAACGTCGCAATCTTCGGGCACAGATGTAATGTCTACATCTGAAGCAGCTTCGAATTTAATCCACTTGGCGTCACTTGGTATACCCCCTCAGCAGCAACAGCAGATAATAATTGCTGCTCATCAACACATGCTGCAACAAATACAAGCAGGATTAGCGGCTACATCCACAAACGGTCCTCAGGATACAGCTAGCACTGTTACCTCGGGGTATGTTGGTTACTTTTTACATGTATTTTTAGGACTTTTCAGCTGCTGTGCGCTGTCATGTATTGTGATAAGAACACTATGTTCACTAATAAGATACGTATGGTGTGGGTAATCTTTGCGGTGATATCATTTTAGGTGTGGTTTTAATGGTAGTACAGAATGACATTCTTTCTAGCATCATTCCCATTTCCTAGTAACGATGACATCATGCAAGCGTTTGAGTTCCTGTATATAAGTGCCTTGCTAGAGAGCTTAAAACTGAGATTATTTGTTTTAGTGAAGTATTCTTAGGTAAAAAGTGATAGATGCTTACGTGTGGCTTTGCCAATGAGCCCAATCCCTACTCATGTGGTGAGCATAAAGTGATGGATAAAAAAGTTAACATCTGCCAGTCACACCAATGGGTTGTACAGCCGAGTTATCCATCTCAGAGAAGTTTTGAATATTTGCAACCTACCTTAGCCGCTTACCCTGAGTCTTTTCACTCTCCTTTGCCTCAACAAATATCACCACCTATTGTAAAGATTGAGTGTTCTTCTCCCCCTTGTCCAAGGTATAATGTTGTGTGAACCTGATGGTATTGATGGAAGTTGTTAGATGCCCATCTACCCTTGTTTTCAACAGTTCATTCAGTCATTCCAGTAATGTGTATCAGCAGCCTCAAGCTGCCATGATAGTAACACCGTCAGGACAGAACTACTACCCTAATCAGCCGCAGCTGGGACTTGGACAGCAGATACACACAAGACACCCCTCAGAAGTTGAAGGTCGTCCAATAGCCCACCCTGGCACCAGAGCCTCTCCTACAACGGTAAGTTGTGTTAAACAGAGAGGAGTGTAATCTTCATAATTTGTCAGTATTGGTACGCTGTGTACATGTGTCTTTGATACTCAAAGTTTTTTTCAAATATAATTGTAATTCATTCATATGTACAGGTACAGTGGCTACTGGATAACTATGAAACTGCAGAAGGTGTAAGCCTGCCGCGTAGCTTATTGTATAGTCATTACATGAGGCACTGCACTACCTCTAAAATTGAACCTGTAAATGCTGCTAGTTTCGGAAAGCTTATAAGATCTGTATTTATTGGACTCAAGACAAGAAGATTAGGCACCAGGTGAGACGATTCACATTCCGTTAAATACATATTTTAGTTTATGGTGTTAGTGTTATTGCAGAGGTAATTCTAAGTACCACTACTACGGTATAAGAATAAAGCCTGACTCTCCTTTGAACAACTTTCAAGAAGATGCCATTGTTGAGGCTAGAAGACAGCAACCAACACAGAGAAGGTATTATACATTGTTGTGTCAAGCCTGATCGATTCTTTGCAATGCTGAACGTAGTATTTGTTAATTCTATAGGGAAACCACTGGGCAACTGGATGACCAAGATGGCCCAGCTGTTATTGTGGAAGATCAGCATCAACAGTATCTCAGTGAACTGTCACCTACACTGGGAGAATTTCCCGATTTTACAGAGAACATTGCTGAGCTAGGTGTGGATATGTATGTTTGTGTACTACACTGATATACATACATACGTGTATTATACATATTTGTAATACATTGTTTTTTGTTAGCATTGGAACTTGCATGTATGTATACCTAACACATTGCCTTGTTCTTCCAGCTGGGATATCTGAACATGACATCTCTGTGTTTCTGGGAGCCTACAGGGAACATTGTGAAGTGGGTTGGAGAGTTTGAATGTGAAAGTATCTGTATCATTATAATTTCCTGGAGTTGCTCACTTACCTGGTGTGTGTGTGTGTGTATTTCAGGCTATTCTAGATGTAGTGTTGCATCTGCAGTTTCAAATGGTTGATCAGCTGTGGCAAAATTTTTGGGGGATATCAGTTCCGTAAGTCATCTGTACTTGTTATCTTAAGCTCTGTGTGAATGAGTACATGTAGTACTCATATGTGCATATGTACGTATATATTGTTTTATCTGAAATCTGTTTTTTTTCTTCAGAGAATCTCAAACTGATTATGTGCAGCCCTTGCCTCTGCCAAAACTGTTGTCTCTGTGTGAAAGTAGCTACTTCATTCAGTACCTAAGCTCCTGTGATCACATACTGTATCAAGCCATAGTGGATACTTTGATACCAGATGTCTTGAAACCAATACCAGGTAAGCCTGCATGTGCTTCCTGTAGTTTGGTGGTAGCTCTTACACGTCAGTTTCCATGTTTACAAACATGCTGTTTTGTACTCTATGTACAAACTTATCAAACATTGTGTACCTGTTCACTTGTACGTATTAGGTACTCTTACTCAAGCTATAAGAAATTTTGCCAAGAGTTTAGAAGGGTGGATTACCACTGCTCTTAACATTTACCCTAAGAAGTTTGTTGCCTCTAAGGTTGGTAACATCCTTATTTTCTGTAATATATGTATTCAACTTCTTGAATGCACAAATGTACTATTGCATGGATGTGTTCAACACCATATCATGAATTTATGTTTGTATGTTATAACTTCTAAAGGTTTCGGCTGTTGTAGCCTTCTCCCAAACCTTGCGGCGCTACACTTCGCTAAACCATCTGGCACAAGCAGCACGAGCAGTGCTTCAGAACTCCAGTCAAGTTTCTCAAATGTTAAATGACTTGAACCGCGTTGACTTTGGCAATGTGCAGGTACATCCTGTTTGCTGTTATGTATGTACAGTACCATAATATACTGTACGTATATGGTACACAAATATGTAGCTATATATGTGTATTCTTCAGTAGTTAATTGTGTGATGTGTATTTTGATTTGCATTATTGTATAGGAACAAGCATCATGGGTGTGTCAATGTGAAGAGGGGATGGTTTCAGGTGTGGAACAGGATTTCAAACTCACCCTTCAGAAGGAGACTTCCTTGGAAGACTGGGCCAAATGGTTGGATACAGTTGTATCTCAGGCCCTTAAACAACATGATGGTAGTCCATCATTTTCCAAAGCTGCCAGGCAGTTTCTCCTTAAGTGGTCTTTCTACAGGTAGTTATGCTCTGAACAATGACAATGATTATTTTGCTGTTTTCCAAGTCAGAGTGGTTTCCTTCTCCTGTCTATCTAGCTCCATGGTTATCAGAGATTTAACTCTAAGGAGTGCTGCAAGTTTTGGTTCTTTCCATTTAATTCGACTGCTTTTCGATGAGTACATGTTCTATTTAGTGGAACACAAAGTGGCAATAGCAACATCCAAAACACCAATTGCTATTATGAGTGAAGTGAGTGTAGTTCCTCTGATTCAGAAAATCCATTTGTTTTATGCTGCTTATTATGTATTTTTATTTTACATATGTATGTGTGCACTTGTTCTACTTAGTTCTCTGGAATGACATCAACTGCAGTTAGTGATGGAACAGGTACCAATCAATCAGGTATGCTACGAGGGCTTGTGCTGTAGTTATTTTTTTTAATTAATCTACTCAACTTCTCTTTTATGTTTGTAGAGTTTCAGGAAAGGGAACCACCTGCCAAAAAGTCCAGGCCTCTTGCGGACTGAAAATATTATCGCCACTGGGACGCTGTTTGTTGTACTTGTAATGTTTTTACTCAACAGTGAAGCTCCCGTGACCAAGGCTGTATCTGTATTGTGTAGTGGACTTGTACTGCTTGTTATCATTATTAGCTGTATAAACATTTGTCGTTAAATTCAGACTCACTGTTATATCAACTCACGTTATGACCGATTAATACAGCAATAATGTATGTGTCATTGTATTGAACTTTATTTAAATTGAAGTCTATTGGTATAATATTATATTGTGAAATAATGAGCAGTTGTGCAGTATGTTAGGTATATGAAATAATAATAATATTACGAGCTTAAAAATTATTGTAAACAGCACATTGTACATACACGTATACATGTACATAGGCACATGAAAAGCACCTGACAGGTATGCAGATGCATGCATATATACTGGCTTATCTGAAGCATAGACACTATAGTGTCTATTTCTGATCATGAGGGTTCAGACCTATAGCCATATACAGCCATACAGCCGTTTGCATACATGTCCTTCAAATTGCTGAAGGTGACATCACTTCTAAGTAAACTCTGAGACACTATACACCATGTTCAGTCTTAACCATTATCATTATTATTTACGTATGCACCTGATGATCTTTATGCTAATCTTTGTACTATACACTACAATACTGTATTATACTTAATACATACGTATAGTCAGGTAACTAGTACTTACAAGATGTTTGTATGTTGATGGAAGTTAGTTGACATGCTGAGCATTAGTAGGTTGCTGTCTATTTATCTGGACAAATTACGCACATCAATTTGTTGGCAAAAATAATTGCAACGTTTCGCCTTCTTGGGCCTCTTCAGGCAATGCTTACAAAACTTAACAAGTTACATTGCAATTATTCTTGCCAACAAATTGACGTGCTTAATTTGTCCAGATAAATAGACAGCAACCTACAAGATGTTTGTATGTATGGTGTATATTATAATAATCATGTACATGCAATCAATCAATAAAATTAATGATTATTTAAGTGCACATGCCAAAAAGGTATAGATACTGGGACACAGTGTGGTCCCATGTAGCTCTATGTATGAGTACTCACATAAGTATAACATCACACATGTAGTATATTAAATAGCATAATAGAGTCATCACAATACATGTGCATGGAACCCATTATTCAGGAGTATGTACTAAACCAGCAGATACTTTATTATACTATTCATGTTTCGTGTGTGAAGTTATGATTTTATAAGGTGTATCAGGGATTCCCCCCTTGTATTGTTATTATAATTGTAACTCACATTCCGATCAATGACTAGTTGCATATTATGCAAATGAGCTACCTTAGCCAGTACGTAAAAGTTTGCATAAATGAATCACATGAATATTATCACACATATGAATAATTACTTAGCTTTACGGTACTTATATCATGTACAATTCAAATATAAGAATATAAGGCTTATATATAAATCATATACATATACATGCATGTATATACACTGTATGTATATACATACACTATTTTGAACCTTGAAAGTTCTTAGACTATATACTTCAAGTTTATATACTATACATACTGTATGCATGCCTATAGTAAAACTTTTTATATGTATTCAATTTGAATCAAAAATTGAAGACAGTTAAACCTCTCTAATCTTGCCATCTTGGGACCAAGCAATTTGGCTGGATTAGAGAGGTGGCCAGACAGGTTCATCCCAATATATATGGGTGACTTTAGGGACCAAACAGGTATAATTTAGACAGGGCCGGTGGCCGATTTACAGAGGTTTGTAATTTGAGAGGTTTCACTGTATACTATTGTACCATATAAAATGCGTAAGCAGAAGTTTGAAATGTCCACATGCAGGCCAGTGCAGAGCAGTGCAGGCTTGTGCAGACCAGTGCAGGCCAGTGCAGGGTTGTGCAGACCAGTGCAGGCCAGTGCAGACCAGTGCAGGTCGACCAGTGCAGGCCAGTGCAGACCAGTGCAGACCAGTGCAGGTCGACCAGTGCAGGGTTGTGCAGACCAGTGCAGACCAGTGCAGGTCGACCAGTGCAGGGTTGTGCAGACCAGTGCAGGCCAGTGCAGGCCAGTGCAGGCTTGTGCTCTCATATTCGGAGATATGCATAACATTGTGTACAAGTGCAACATCACCAGCAAAATTAAATAATATGTAAGCTGTATATACCTGTTGCATGCATGGTGTATACTATGTATGCATATATGCAGACATACATACAGTAAGTTATGTCTGTGATTGGGACATATAAAACAGAATGGAGGACATTGTCAAAGCACTGAAATTAATTGCCTTGTTTTCTATGCAGCAATGAGATGCATGTGCAGTTTTAAGTTCAAACACTTTAACATGTATATCTATTTTGTATCTGATGTAGACCCGAACCTAAAATTTTTCATTGACAACGTTAACATCTGCTATCGAACAAAGAATGAAGATGCATGACTCCACAAGGATGTTTCAATGAAAATTGCAGTCACTTCCACTCCAATTAACTATCATATTTTTATAAAATATGTATATTAGATGTATTACAGTATACATACAATTAAAGTACACACACACAAAATCACAATGCATGCATGACCTACATGTATAAGTATCTGTTGGCTGCAGTACATGTACAGTGCATGCATGTGTACATGCTTATACACATACAGTAGGTCGTGCAGTATAACTGTACAATGTCACATCCATGCATGTGCACACCATAACTTGTAAACACTTGCAATTATTGCAACTCTCTCTCTAATATAATATAATATATATATATATGTATACGTACATACACATGCATTTGCATGCAGGTGCTTCAACTGCAACTGTTATAGCATCGATCACAATAGCTTGAGGGTTTTCACGCAATACACTGATTCCCGTGTGTGAACAGTGTATACATTACGTTCTCACAGCAAGCGTACAGTACACACTCACAAGATATAACACATTTCAATGCAAATACAAGACAAGGTTAGTGAACTGTGTTAGAGAGTAACAACAAGTTTCAGCTTGCCATGAGAAATACATAC
>CAUJGJ010000125.1:1732500-1757500 GCA_963170055.1 Halisarca cf. caerulea
TCAAGCCTCACAAATCAAGTTCAATTGCAGCAAATTACCAGACACACACACACATAATAATCAACATTGCACACATATCCGGTATGTATTCCTGGACTACATACACATACTCAAGATCCTGTACTACACACACATACTCCTGTATTACACACACATACTCCTGTATTACACACACATATACTCCTGTACTACACACACATATACTCCTGTACTATACACACATACTCCTGTACTACACACACATATACTCCTGTATTACAGACACATACTCCTGTACTACACACACATATACTCCTGTACTACACACACATACTCCTGTACTACACACACACACTCCTGTACTACACACACATACTCCTGTACTACACACACATATACTCCTGTACTACACACACGTGCTCCTGTACTACCCACACATACTCCTGTACTACACACACATATACTCCTGTACTACAGACACATACTCCTGTACTACACACACATACTCCTGTACTACACACACATATACTCCTGTACTACAGACACATACTCCTGTACTACACACACATATACTCCTGTACTACAGACACATACTCCTGTACTACACACACATATACTCCTGTACTACACACAGGTGCTCCTGTACTACACACACATACTCCTGTACTACACACACATATACTCCTGTACTACACACACTACTACACAATTAATTTAAATAATTACACAGCAATTTACAATTCAATACAAGTATTGATAATAAAGAGCAACTGTTGATCAACTACATTTAGACACAAGCAAAGTCAGCTGGGATGTTGATGGTCTTTTTGCCTGATCTGGAGCCTCTGATTGCCATGATAGATTGCCTCAACACTACTACACACATATACTCCTGTACTACACACACATATACTCCTGTACTACACACACTACTACACACATATACTCCTGTACTACACACACATATATTCCTGTACTACACACACATACTCCTGTACTACACACACATACACACTCCTGTACTACACACACACACATACTCCTGTACTACGTACACATACTTCTATACTACACATACAGTACATGCAAAACATGTACACTGTACATGACACCCATTGCATTCCTGCTGCATGGAGACATGTCTGCACCCCAAATGAGGCTACCTTGTCGTAGAGCACTTGGAACAACGGATGTTTATGGAAATGAATATGTGATTGGGTACACACTTAGATGTGTATAGAGACTATTATGCATGTACCAGCATACAAATATGAGCAGCTGGTGAATTGAATTGGAACTGAGTCCATTGATGAGATAATACACAAGTATGTATTGCTAAACAAGGAATTCCTTTCTTTATACGATCCAGCTTAGCTAGCCCGTCCTACTAATTTTAGCACACATGATCTCAGTGATGATGTACCAAAATAAGCTAACAAAGACCCTCACAGCTGAAGTGCCTACCAACAGACAGGTGGGGTTTCAACACCCACACCCACACACCTTTCATCCCAGATACACTGTACCTCCCTCCTACACACCCACCCAGTCAGACACCTCCCTGTACACACCCACCCAGTCAGACACCTCCCTGTACACACCCTTCCAGTCATAAACCTCCCTGTACACACACACCCAGCTGGAAACCTCCCTATACACACATGCGCTCAGCTGGAAACCTCCCTGTACACACCCACCCAGCTGGAAACCTCCCTATACACACACTCAGCTGGAAACCTCCCTATCATCCAGCTGAAAACTTCACCTGTACACACCCACCAGGCAGAAACCTCCCTATACACACACTCAGCCAGAAAACTCCCTATACACACACTCAGCTGGAATCCTCCCTGCACACACACACCCAGCTGGAAACCTCCCTATACACACACCCAGCTGGAATCCTCCCTGCACACACACACCCAGCTGGAAACCTCCCTATACACACACCCAGCTGGAATCCTCCCTGTACACACACCCAGCTGGAATCCTCCCTGTACACACACACCCAGCTGGAAACCTCCCTATACACACACCCAGCTGGAAACCTCCCTATACACACACTCAGCTGGATACCTCCCTATCATCCAGCTGAAAACTTCACCTGTACACACCCACCAGGCAGAAACCTCCCTATACACACACTCAGCCAGAAAACTCCCTATACACACACTCAGCTGGAATCCTCCCTGCACACACACACCCAGCTGGAAACCTCCCTATACACACACCCAGCTGGAATCCTCCCTGCACACACACACCCAGCTGGAAACCTCCCTATACACACACCCAGCTGGAATCCTCCCTGTACACACACCCAGCTGGAATCCTCCCTGTACACACACACCCAGCTGGAAACCTCCCTATACACACACCCAGCTGGAAACCTCCCTATACACACACCCAGCTGGAAACCTCCCTATACACACACCCAGCTGGAATCCTCCCTGTACACACACCCAGCTGGAATCCTCCCTGCACACACACACCCCCAGCTGGAAACCTCCCTATACACACACCCAGCTGGAAACCTCCCTGTACACTTCCACTCAGCTAGAAACCTCCCTGTACACACCCACCCAGCCAGAAACTTCACTGTACACACCCACTCAACTGGAAACCTCACTGTACAGTGTACAGTGAGGTTTCAAGTTGAGTGGGTGTGTACACTGTACACACACACTCAGCCAGAAACCTCCCTTGTACACACCCACCCAGTCGGAAACCTCCCTACACACCCACTCAGTCGGAAACCTCCCTCATACGCACACACCCATGCAGCTGTACATCTCCTCTATACACACAAGGCACACAAACAGACTCAGCTCCACACATGTGCACCAGGCACTCCCCAACAGCCAAAAAATACTATACTCGAAACAACAACAGACAGAGCCACAGAGACAAGGCCACAGAGCCTCTTCCCGCATACAGACCGTTCCCACCCTTATAATTACAGACACTGACAAACAGACAGAAACCTCCAACATACACACTATCCAGTTGGACACCTTCCCCCTTACACACACACACACACACACACACACACACACACACACACACACACACACACACACACACACACACACACACACACAGGTCATAGACACCTCCCTACCAGGCACACTTCCTCTTCCTCTACAGATGGGCCCCTCCCCACAAACACACATTGACTGATATGCATATATACTTTACCATATCCACATGGATGATGAATACTTTCCTTTAGCACTACCATATAAGGAGTAACCATAAACAAGAAGTTCAGACGTTGCCAGGCAACTAGGAAGTCAGGAAGTAAATTAGCACAACTGGAACTGAACAGTAAGGTTGCCTAGCAATCTGAATAGGGTCCAAGTATATACAGTGCATGTCCAGGTTCATGCGCAGGTGTCCTTTGTCTTAGTAAACTTTGGGCTTGCTCATGTGGTGAGTTATCTAACAGGTCAGGATTACGTAATACCTTTTGTCTTTATAAACTTAGGCCTTACTCCTGCGGTTAGTTTGCTCCTGTGGTGAGTTATCTAACAGGTCAGGATTATACCTATCGTAACAACCTAAACAAGCTCAAAGAGACCGCAAAGTATTAATATACAACACAAGCGGTACAAACACGCACAGATCTATTTGTATGCAATCAGGTTCAAAGATCACACAAAGGGACAGCTAATCACTTTTGGATACAAATTATACAAAAGCACGCATGACTACATATAATATGAACGCATACACAAACACGCTCAAACATAAACAAAGGAATATGTACATGACATTGTTTATATTAAACATAGGCATCAGGGTGCATGGTGGAGGCCATACAGGGGGAAGTCCTGTATTGCGCTCCTTACTTCATTAGCACAATGTTGTTCCACTGATCAGCTTTGAATTACGGTCAATGGGCACACGAGGCAGAGAGATCAAGCTTTTAATCCACATTCATGATTCATGGATCACGAAGCCCACTTACGCAAACATGCACTATATGTAGGTTGACTGTTAAGTGCAGGTATTCAGTAATGCATGTCCCTGAAGCACAAATAGCAGGTGTTTGGACTACATAATGCCCAAGCTTTTCCTCACACCTTCCTATACAGTACAGTATATGTTTGTGTTACCATAATATAGGAGAAAAAAAATTAATGAGGTTTCATTTTACATATTATATTGCAACTCAATCACATTCAAAAAATATCCCGCCTTCCACACTTGTTTTTTGGTGATCGACAACCAATTTTTGGTTGACAACTACTATAATGGCTAGTAGTCTCGAAACCAGACCCTCTTCGCGATGTGATGTCATACCCGCCCCCCCCCCCCTCGGCCGGCGTAGGGTCTGGTTTCGAGACTAAATGGCTAGACTGCCGGAAAAAGAGGCAATAAAATCTGATTTACAAGACAATACTATAAAATACTACTGGTAATTGTAAATGCTAGATTTTAAAATTCCAAACTTTTTTTAATTTTTCATCACACTTCATGCACACTCACACACCATAGATAATATAAAGCGTTTTGTATTATCTATGCACACACACACACACACACACACACACACACACACACACACACATATTATATATATATATATATATATATATATATATAATATATATATATATAATATTTCCAAACAAGTGTACATAAATGAAAGGTGATAATAATGGGCAGGAAATCACACAGTATAGAACAACCTAAAATTCATTAGCCACAACCAGCAAAGCTGTATAATAAGGTGGGTGTGGGGTGGGCAGGGTTCTATCTAGGAATAAATTTTTGGGGGAGGAAGCTTGAGTATTACAGTGAATGACTGCGCGCAAGATGTGCATATAGATTTGATTCATGTATTGTATGTACGTATATAGCAGGGTGATGAGGGGGGAAGGGGGGGGGGGTACTTACAAAGTATAATAGGGGGGGGGCAGGTACATGTATTATGTGGTATCCTAGACATCCATAAAACACATGTATGCAGTGTAGTGATAATAGAGGTGCATGCAGATATGTATATATATGGAGTGCAGGGGTATATATATATTATATATATATATATATATATATATATATATATATATGTATGTATGAAACTAGGGGGGTCTGGGGGCATGCCCCCCCAGGGAAAATTCGAGTTTTTAAGTGAGATAATGTTGCATTTGAGGCCATTCAAGGCTGATTTTCACACTCAAATAGGGCCTTCTCTATAGTAATACAATGAGTGCCTGTGTGTACACGTACATGTGCACACATGTGTGTATATACGTGCGTGCGTGCAAGCATGCGTGTGTGTGTGTCTGTATGTGTGTGCGTGTGTGTGTGTGTGTGTGTGTGTGCGTGTGTGTGTGTGTGTATGCGTGTGTTTGTGCACGACCGGATATATTATGGAGTGCAGGAGTATAAGTACTTAACTAGAGGGGTCTTGGGGCATGCCCCCTAGGGAAAATTTGAGTTTTTTGGTTATACAAGGTTGTATTTGAGGCCATTTTAGATCATTCAAGGTAAATTTTGACACTCAAGTAGGGCCTATTCCATAGTATTTTGGATTGCAGTTGGAAATTTTTTGGGGTGGAAGCTGGGGAGTTTGGGGTGGAAGCTTCCCCCCCGACCTCCCCACTGGATAGAACCCTGGTGGGTGTAACCAAAGGGTAGAAATTATGACAGTTTGCATATACCTCTTGTCATTATATACCCAGCCCTACAACCACAGACAGTGGCACAAACAATTGACTCCAAACACCACACACTCTTCACTTCAGACTGCATTCATGCAAGTGTGCACGTACATACAGTACACACACAGAATCATAACTTCATTTGTTACACAAAGCATACTTGCACAATCGTCATATGTAGCATGTGTGCAAACAATATACGTACGACAGAACATTGTTATTACTTAAGACAAACTTATAGGCAACCCACAAAATTAGTTCTCATTATCAAAAAATCTACATGTACTGTACTACAGCAGACCAACAGGGCTTGGAAACTAGTTTGTGTTAAGTAGAAGTTTACAGAGTGTTCTTCTTAGGGAGGATCTACTGAACCCGGTATAATAATGATGTAGAAATATAAGTGAAAATACACCCACAAAAATAAACATCATTTGAATATAAGTTATGTTTATTAATTCCAAGCCCTATTGGTCTGCTGTAGTACTGTACATGTAGATTTTTTGATGAGGACTAAATTTGTGAGTCCCCCATAAGTTTCTGCGCAACTAGTGACTGCACATAGACAAAAACAACATGTATAATATAGAAAGGAACACAATACACTGAGAACTCGTGGTACAAGGTGCAGTTTTTACAGGAAGTATATACTCATGAGATCACAAGTGCTGATTGATGATGCAATTTATTTCATTATTCCAGTGTTACATGTGCTGCTGACCAGTGATATGCATGCCAACTATATCACATTGAGCAGTACGCCACTACTGCCCAGCAACAAGGGACCTTTCAATCCTTTGAGAACTTACAACTAGTGACTGCACAAGATCAAAAGACCACTAGATACAGCTGATTAGAGATTCCCCCATTCTATCCGGGCAACAACTAATGACATAGAATGTTCACTTCCAGTTTCCTCTGATACTGCACTATCACCATACATACATGGCTGTTTAAGGGGATTCGTGCATAGATACTTCATACTACGGCTACACAGTATAGAGTGTCTATGATTCATGCAAGTAGCTGTGTGTAGATACTAAGTGTGTGTACGTGTGCACTGTACATATGTGTTGTGTGTGTGTGTATGTGTGTGTGTGTGTGTGTGTGTGTGTGTGTGTGTGTGTGTGTGTGTGTGTGTGTGTGTGTGTGTGTGTGTGTGTGTGTGTGTGTGTGTGTGTGTGTGTGCATGTGTGTGTGTGTGTTAACAGTGACAGCATAAGGTCAAAGGACAACCAGGTACAACTGAGTAGGGAATCTGTCATCCTCTCCCAGCAACAACGTAGAATTTCACTTCCAGTTTCAGATCCTCTAATGCAGCACCATATATGGTTGTGTTTGGGAGGATGCAAGTATCCATGAGTGGGTAGCAAGTGTGCGTAAGACAACACACTGCCACCACATACACACCCTGTACAGACACAACAGTCATGAATTTCTAGAGTAACCAACCTCTGCGTTCCCCCTGAATGCAGCCCTGCTATCCATACACTGGCCTATCAATGCAGTGCATATCATTGCAGCCACCTATCACTGTGGCCACCTTTCAATACAGCCACCTTTCAATGCAGCCACCTTTCAATGCAGCCACCTTTCAATGCAGCCACCTATCATTACAGAGACCTATCGATGCAGTGATCTATTAATGCAGTGGCCCATCAATCCAGCCACCTATCAATGCAACCACCTATCAATGCAACCACCTATCAATGCAACCACCTATCAATGCAACCACCTATCAATGCAACCACCTATCAATGCAACCATCTATCAATGCAACCACCTATATCAATGTAGCCACCCACTATAGTGTGCGGATCTATGTAGCAGTGCAGATTGATACAGCACCTGCTTGTGTATTGATGCAGACTATGCAGCAAAGGCTGACTCTAGACATACTCTCCTTCTGTAACTGACTGTTCCGGGGAGGAAATGGTATGCCTTTAACAGAGCATGATCACAGCAGTCAACAGGAACCATGAAGGATTCCACTACACGGTAATGGCTGCTATCACAATGGAAACACATTCTCCAAACACACACACCTACAGGACATGGACATTTTTGCTCATGGGAGCCATTCAGACAAGCTACTAGGAGACGAGGCAGCGCTACTTACACATGGCAATTGGTACTTTATCTCCAAGGTCACACATGCACATTGCACCAAATGGGGGTCTTTCACACACTACATAGGTTTTGCCGTCTCACAGGAGTTGCAGAGGAAATGACAATGAGGTGAGAAATAGTTTCAATATTTGTTACAATTGAACAGAAAAGACAGACATTCTCAATAAGTGCAAACAATGATTGAAAAATGAAGACAAATGACGTTCAAAAGGACACAATAAAATAAAATAGAACATAGTACATTATATACACACGCACGCACATATGCATACACACGCACATGCACATGCATACACACACACACACACACACACACACACACACACACACACACACACACACAGATATACCCTTGCACACATGTGCACACACACACACACACACACACACACACACACACACACACACACACACACACACACACACACACACACACACACACACTATTGTATGCTGCATGTCCTTATTGAACAACACCAAACCCTCCATTTCAATGATGTCATGGTAATGGGCTCAAAATAATGGAGGATAGGGCTGGCCTTATTAGACTACATGAGGGCAAGGGCACAACATGGTGAAGTAAAGAGGTCAGGGAAAGTACGTGCATGTCGTCTGTGGAGACAGTAACAGCTATAGGACATCTGGGGATAATCTCTAAGAGAATTGTTTTAGATTTTGTACTGCCAAGACATATAATACAGCAGGGGGGGGGGGGGTTACTTTCAATGGGAGGTAGGATATGTCAAATATTAAAAACAAATACTATTATAAAAGTCCATGATGGTGGGAGAGATTCCTAGGGCAATCTTTTCCCACTTTGATTAAAGAATCTCCCACCATCAGAGACATTTCCTGTGGAGCTTCTCATATTTAAACTCTCTTGCACGATTCCATATATATCGGCATGTTCTTGCATAATCAAAACTCTTTGAGTTTTAATGAGTTGATTGAATTTTTTGTTGCATGCCTCACATCATATTAGTAATTTAATCCACTTTTTACATTTAATTGATACAGTTTTTGTTTGTTTGCTGTTGTATACTGTTACAGAGTGCATGCCTAGAGTAGTAGCCTTTTGGCTAAAGGCCTTCCCTATTAAAATAAGCTTACCCTACCCCACCCCACCCTACCCTACCCTACCCCACCCTACCTAACCCTATCCTACCCTACCCCACCCTACCTTACCCTACCCCACCCTACCCCAACCTACCCTACCCAACCCCACCCTACCATATATGAAGTGTAGCTCACCCAAACTCCATTGCATCAATAATTAAAACTTCAATAGAAACCTCATTGGGTGAAAGGTGACAGGCAATAGGTACATAAAATACAAAGACTTCCATGACATCATGTGTGGACCAAGGATTCCAATCTCCCGCAACAGAAACCACATTTTGGGTACGTCACCCAATTGCTATGAACCACAAGCTTCCAAAGCATCAATTCACCACTTTTGGGAATGACCGACACATCACCACAAAGTTGCAAGCACAGTGAAACCATGCCAACTTTCAGCAGTTCGGAATCCCTCGTGGAAGACAAACATTAAGTCACGTCCTATATTTTATGTATTCGAAAAGATATCAGTAACCTTTGGTCCTCGATGACTTAAGAAAAAAAAATATTGCAGTACAAATATGGTCAACAATGATGTTCATTAAAATGCTACTCTAAGTCCATCAGCCAACGCATGACCACACTCTACAGTGAGAGCTTGCAATGCAAAGTTTGGGAATAGTCAGTAAATGTAACCCTCCCTCCTTGCTATGAGCCCAAACATTGAAGTTATAGTAGGTGAACGTACTCTTAAGGTGTTTTGGGGCCGAGCGCTATGTGGCATGAAAAGAAATGCACACAAAGATTGCAGCACACACATTCACACATACACACACACAAACACACACAAACATACACATAAGCACACATAAATTTAAACATACATGTACACATACATATACACATACATGTTCACATATATGCATACATTCACATACAATACAGTACAAGTACACATGCACGGTACACACACACACACACACACACACACACACACACACACACACACACACACACACACACACACACACACACATACACACATACACCCACACCCACACACGTGTGTGTGCATACATTCATGTACATATATGTGCCTGTCTATGATAATATACAGCATGTGCTACATGCTCTGGTGTGTGTGTGTGTGTGTGTGTGTGTGTGTGTGTGTGTGTGTGTGTGTGTGTGTGTGTGTGTGTGTGTGTGTGTGTGTGTGTGTGTGTGTGTGTGTGTGTGTGTGTGTGTGCGCGCGCGCTTGTGTGTATGCTCCTATGAATATGATCATATCTACACTATACTTACCACGCTATCACTCCACCCCAGTCGTGGGCCACCAAAGTACAATTGGAGTATCCAAGAGCTGAGATCTGAGGAAACAAGTAGACATGTATGTACGTACATGGCCACAAGGTCACAAGGTTTGCAAGTATGCCACAGGTATACATTGTATAGTACAGATTTACACACAACAACAGCATATACAGTAAAACCTGTCTTAAAGACCACATGCATATGAAGACCACCTGTCTATAGGGACCACGGTATAGGCTGGCTCATTGTCCACTTCAGATATACTAAAGCACTTTCATACAAGAACCACCTGTCTACAGAGACCACGATTACTAGGTCCCTTGAATGGTCGTTATAGACAGGTTTACTGTATGAACATATTAATATACATATATACTGTATATACATATGTACGTACATATGATATGTACATACACACACACACACACACACACACGCACACACACACACACACACACACACACACACGTATGCGTATGCAAGCACATACTAAAATTTTTGTTACATTATCAAGATGAAGGTTCACTTCACACAGCAATGGGATATAGTGGGTCTCTACTGTACATTAGTCGGAGATTAATACATAACACACAGAAGAAAAGAGATGAGGACAGTGTCAGTATCCCACTGCACAGTGTCAGTACTCCACTGCACAGTGTCAGTATCCCACTGCACAGTGTCAGTACCCCACTGGACAGTGTCAGTACTCCACTGGACAGTGTCAGTACTCCACTGCACAGTGTCAGTACCCCACTGCACAGTGTCAGTATACCACTGCACAGAGCCGGGTCTCTGCTGTACAGTAGTTGGAGATATTACCATGTAACACACAGAAGAAGAGAGATGAGGACATGTGACACACAAACCTCAGGGAACCCGTGTAGAAACAGCATCAGTGGCTTGTTCCTGTCACCACCTGCAACATAGTGGAAACGGATTCCATTGGCTCTCACATACTGATGGGTCCCATAGGATGGGTCCAGTAGAATTTCAGGAGCCCCACAACAAAAGAATACGCTATATATAATACTATGCACAAACAAGAATAGTTGGTTAACTTCACTTCAGTTCCAAACTTTAATAGTCAGAAACTGGGAATGGAAACTGCACATGTGGCAGTGTGGCATACATACTTCACACACTTCCAACTAATAAAATAAATTATACATATATTTGGGGAAAACATGTACAGCATGTACTGCAGGCCATCTAACTACACAATTCACTCACAATGCATATAATGTATGGACTCTCTACCCACCATGTACTCAAATTGGCTCACCAGTCATGTACGTTGGCCCACCACTCGTGTTGGCCCACCACTTGTGTCGGTCCACCACTTGTGCCAGTCCACCACTGTCAGTCCACCACTTGTCCAGTCCACCACTGTCAGTCCACCACTGCCAGTCCACCACTCATGTTGGCCCACCACTCATATTATAATTGGCCCACCACTCATGTTGGCCCACCACTCATGTTGGCCCACCACTCGTGTTGGCCCACCACTCGTGTTGGCCCACCACTCGTGTTGACCCACCACTCATATTATAATTGGCCCACCACTGGTGTTGGCCCACCACTGGTGTTGGCCCACCACTCATGTTGGCCCACCACTCGTGTTGGCCCACCACTCGTGTTGACCCACCACTCATATTACAATTGGCCCACCACTGGTGTTGGCCCACAACTCGTGTCGGCCCACAACTTGTGTCGGCCCACCGCACATATCAGCCCACCACTCGTATTGGTCCAGCAAATATAATATGCATAGTACATGCACACACATACACGTACATGCAGGAGCAACTGCTATGTATCGAATCAATCACAATAGAGGTTCTCATGTGATACACCGATTCTCATGTTGTATTATACGTACATACGCACATCATCGCTGCAAGTGTACAGTACTAGGCCCGTACACAGAAGAATCTTAGATGCATAAGCAGGTGATGCAATAGGGTGCAATGATTGCATCATGCTACATTGCATAAGACTGTATAGAGTATCTAATAAGATGTAAACCCCCTATTGTGAACCCTGTGTAGAGGCCTGAGTACACACTCACAAGATGAAGTAATAACACATTCCAATGCAAAATACAAGTGAACTTGGTAGGTAAGCAGCATCAAGTTCCAACTAAACAGAACATACCATCAAAAGTATTTACAATCAGTGCTGCTTCCTGTATTGAACATGAGATAGGGAGAGAGAATGAAGTACTTTTCGTAGTAGCTAACCAAGTTCGACTAAAAACTATAGCAAACATAATCTTGTAATCACAGCCACATTTTTATATTGAAGAGCCAAAGATCAACAGCTCTAACAATGCACACTCTAAACGTCCTACACTAATACAAGATACACTAATCTAAGCAGTTTTAAGCACATTGCCATAGACTCTATAGCAAGTCCATACATTGGCATGTCCACGTAATACTCTAAATTCCTATAAGCCCTACAGCTGCTACACTACATTACTCCTGCCCTCCATTGCTGCACTGATTCAAGCTGATTTGAGGAAATCTCTCATGTACTGGTTCACAGTGTCAGGATGATCCTGCTGCACCCAATGGCTACAGTTGGCAATCCGCCTACACATCAAGACAAGACGACATACACCAGTAAACACAGCACATGTATTGGCATAGCCGTATGATAAAGTATACACAGAGACTATGACATGCAAATATTACACACATTGGCTCCAAGCACATGTTCAACATCTGTCAAAAGCTATACACAGGGGTGTATCCAGGATTTAGCTCAGGGGGCCGGGGTGCTCACTGTCCCTACAATTTTGATTACTGTACATATTCTCTTACATGAAAATAACATCAAATGAGCAGAGACTTGCAGATTATTATCAAAACCTTGCAAAAAACAAACCTATGATGTCATCAAAATGGCCACCAGTTTTGTCTACATATTCTTTGCCAGCTTAAACGAAGGGATATGATAATGAAAATGGACACTTTGCTACTCTTTTAGCTCAACATATACTAACACTACACACAATATATATATGATTCTGTGTAAAAAATCAAGCATTCAAGCTGGGGCGCTTACTTTTAACATTTTCACTGAGCACTCACTGAAGTGAAGGCTCTGAGCCTCAGGGGGGGGTGCTTGAGCACCCTGAGCACCCTGAGCACCCCCCCCCCCCGGATACACCCCTGATACAAACTGGAACCAATCAAGTACAAACCACCGAATTTTACTTCCCAGAATCCAAATGAAGGTGCCTGTACTGGATAGCAGTGATTTCATTGACCAAAATACGTACATGGTGCGGGCAGGTACACAGTGTATCTATAACCACATAAGAATAAAATGCAAAATGGTCGTTTTGAAATAACCCCTCAAGCTACCAATCATTGCTTCCTATTGACAAGATTTTACTCATTTTTCCTTACTAGAGTAAACCTCTGCACAATCTGTGGGTGTTGATGCTAAACAGTGATTATTCCCAGGCTCTGAAGAAAGATAACTAACTTCGAATACATAGCACTTTCAGACAAACTTTGCCTTGGGTGGACCTTTAGATCCTCTCAATTCACATGCAACTGACACAAAAAAGAGAACAAGTGGTGAGCAATTCAATAACAGCTCCAGGGTGTAGGTTATAAACTTCCCTAAGCAAATTATAACTGAAAAACCTGTTTTCACCTTTCAATTGACCAAAACTTGGTATAAATCCACAAATTGCGAGAAACCACTTGACTACAGCACTCTCCCCAGAGCTATTTTCACAAACTGCAACATATAAAGATTCAAAAGCAGTAGTATTCAGTAGGATTTGAAGGCAACTAGAGGTCTGCCCAAGCGGTCTTTTCTTTTCTATTGGACTCAATAAAACAGCCATTTCCATTCGAACTACAATTGTCATCTGAAGATGCTCAATGACATGTTAAGAATACCTGCTAATTGATGACGCTGCAAACAAACAACAGCTACAATCCAAACAAGGCACAGACAGGTATAAATGCCCTGTGCACATGCACACTGCAGTTCCACCCACAGCACTGCACAGTATTGTCTCACTTACTTCACTGTCAAATCAGCACAATACTTAGAATATCGGTCTGCATCAGCAAGACTTGGGCCCAAGACAACGTCGTCATTCCCCTACAAGACGGACACACAAGTAGAGACACACAGCACAGAAAAAAAGAAAAAAAAATCCAAGAGGAAGGAAGTAATGATGAAAATGTGTGTACATCCACACCAGGAGCATGGGAAATGAGGAGGAAACTACACATGTTCTGTTCACCACAAATCACTATAACTCCACTAGCATCCACAACAGCAGAAACGTACTCAAAACACTTGAATGGACTGATGTTGTTGCAGGTGGCACTCAACATACCCAAATCAACAACACCGGCACTTCAATCTTCTCTCCCTCTTCTTTACTACGCATGCCACTAGAAGATAGCATATTGCGATAGTAGTTAATAGGACATGTTAATCCATTGGGTTGGCCGAACATGAACTTGTACGCTTCCATCACATCCTCAGTGACGTCCGCTCTGTTATTCTTCAGTCCCTGAGCACACAAGCAATATCTACACTCACAAATACACAGTTTTATATAGCATTGGTATAATATAACATTATGTACTATACCCCATATATTGTGCCTATAGTATGTACAATAGGTGAGCACTAGTCTTGAGTAGCCAGACTGCTATTTTACCTCCATTTTCAATGACTACCATGCCAACTGGTGATGTCATAGTCACAAAAAGGAGGTGAAATGGTGGTCTGGACTGCACAACACTAGGTATACAAAGTACATGACTTACTGCCTTTCCCAGAAACATGGAACCCAGAGCTCTAAAGTCACGGAGTCCAATAAGTAATTCTGGCAGTACAGGAACTTGAAAGAAGAATATGTACTGGAAAGAAGAGAGAACACATGACATAAACACAGTTATGGTATTGGCAGAGAGTACAGAATATACAACATGCACATACTGTATGCAATGTAGTGACGTCTGTAGTCAGGGGTAGAACTGAACCATTTCTGTGCGTTGTGTACTTTGTGTGGAACTCTTTCAGTGATAATATACTTGTGGTTGCTGTTGTAGATGTGTGTGTGTAGCTACAGTGGTAGATTGGGGTACCAAGGGAGCTAGTGCAGTGCGCCCCTTGTGTGGAACAATAGTGTCTTTGCTACTGCACTAGTGTAAAGGATAGGACACGCGCTTGTAGTAGTGTTGATGTGAGTTGAACTATTGTTGAACCCGACAATGGAAGGGTGCATTTCACTGAGGCCAACAACTGCAACGCTATGCAATACAGCAGGGTTGCTTCACTTGCTCAACTAGAATTTCTGGGAAAAGGGGGTCAGTTTGTATGTCTCCATCAACACCTACCTATTCCATAATACCGTATAGCTAGAAATTTTCGCAGACAAAAAATTTCGCGAATCTCTCAATTGTAGGGATTTTGCGAAAATAAATTTTGCGAATGTGTTCGCGAAATTATTATTATTATTATGATGTCACTGGGTTTCAGTATGGGTACCATACTCCATACACAGTATAGAACATCTATGCCCATAATAAGCGTGTGCATATCACGCATAATAGTGGAGGAAATTTCCTTTTTGGTCACGTTGAGAAGAAGACTGTCATAAATTGCTAAATAGTGAACGAAATATTCTCTAAAGAAACATATAGCTTTTCAGGTATCATGCCATTTTAATTTACACCCTATGATTTTAATTCGAAGAAATCTGAAGGGCTTCACAACGTGAACATCAAGCCAGTGTAGCTAGCACGTATTGGTATAATGGTGAATTTCACGAATTATAATTTTCACGATTGGAAGACCATTCGCGAAATTTGCGAAATTTTTTGTCCGCGAACATTTCTAGCTATACGGTATGACAAACCAGTCTGCTAAGTAGACGTTCTGATAAGGTGAATGTATCTCTGATTGCAGAAGCGCAATTCATCAAAAGCCACTGCATTCATAGGTCTAAGGTGCACTTCAAACAACACTTCCTAATTTTTGACTGCAGCTCAAACAAAACATAGTCTAGCCACTAGCCTCTAGCACTAACCAACAAAAATGGTACTTACCTAATTGTGAGCAAATAAAATAAAGATAAAATAACAATCATCATTCCACACAAATTATGTGTGCACGTGCATGCATACCCAAACATGAGTAGAAGGAATGCACACACAATTATACTCAACACACACACACACACACACACACACACACACACACACACACACACACACACACACACACACACACATACAAACACACACACACACACACACACACACCACATGCATACATATAATTGGCACTATTATTGTCAACTCCACATGCAAAACATAGGCCCCTTAGAAAGTCAATCAAAGGAAAACAATTACTGCTTATCTCCAATTACTAAAACATCATATTTGATGCACCCAGTATAATCAATCTTCTCAAAATGATGGTTATTAGTAATTGGAGAGATGAAGATATGCTGTAGATGATTCAAAATAACACAATTTGGACAAAAAGTACAGCACAAGAAATGGCTATCAACAAGGAAGCCATAAAGCCCCATTGTGTGCAGGCATGCAAAGGAAACGCACAAGTACATTCACAGCTGCAGCCTACATACAGTACAATTCTGTTCAAATCTGTACACCTCTGTTCAAATCTGTACACCCCTGTTCAAATCTGTACACCTCTGTTCAAATTTGTACACCCCTGTTCAAATCTGTACACCCCTGTTCAAATCTGTACACCTCTGGTCAAATCTGTACACCTCTGCTCAAACCTGTACACCTCTGCTCAAATCTGTACACCCCTGTTAAAATCAGTACCCCCCTGTTCAAATCTGCACACCTCTGTTCAAATCTGTACACCTCTGTGCAAGCTACATACATAGGTGTTTGTATGCGTATGTGCAACATGCATTTGTACACAGTGAAACCTCCGTAATAAGGACACCACTGGTACCACAGTAAGCTGTTCTGTTTATAGAGGTGTCCCCTTTTTCGGAGGATTCTAATACACACATGCCAATGTCAGGGATTTCAAATGGGACAGAGCAATGGTGTTCTGTTTATTGTATGTGTACATGTCTAACTGCGTTCATTCATTAAAAGCATAGTACACATATAAAATGTTTTAATACAGTGAGATCTCACTTATCCAGACCTCAACTATCCAGTTTTCTCACATGCCACAAAAGTTTTAGTGGAACAAATGTGCACTAATCCAATTGTACACTATACTACTGTTCCCTCATTTATTCATGATTTCATACAGAACAGATGTATGTGAATATGGTAGTTCTACATCAGCTGCTGCTCCTGACATCACTCACAGCCCACACTGCACCCCAACAGACACCATAGCACACACTATAGCTCAGAGCCATATGTGCTAGCCACAGGACGTTACACAGGCTATGGTCACATCTGCACAATAAAGCCATACAAATCCCCACACCACCACATCCTGTGGAAATGACCCGAGACGGAGATCTCGGCCAAACGTCAACACAGACAGACATGTCGTTAAGTTGGGAGGGCTAATCAGGGTGGAGATTAAGGGTGGAGCACAATAGAAAGTGTGAACACGCTTGCCAGACTTGGAACTAAACAGAAAGTGGGCGATGTTTGCACATTGAGAAGTGTAAAATGCTTAAAGGTTCTCAAATGGCTAGACTGAAACAAAACGTTCTGTCCTGCCCAATCCAGCTCAGGTAATCGGAACTGATCATTTCTCCCAACAGAAGCCCTAGAAGTGCACATTACGAATAACACAGAATGTTTTACATAATGCATGCGCTGCAGTACTATGGGATGTCTTCTCAGGGTGGTACTGGAAGATATGCTGTACACGCTTGGTGATACGTTCACAGATCTTAGATTTTAGCGATTTTCGCATTCTTATATTATTGGATGGTCATGTTTTGCCATTGAACACGAGCACAACCTGAACTTTTGAGGGAGTAAAATTTGGCGATGGCTTCTATTCCGCAAGAACCAGAAATATAAACCATACCAAAATTGAAGAGTATAATCTCGGGTAGTCAAACCTACTTAGTATCGTCACGGACCAAGAAAAATGTACCTGCGTATGTACGTCATACTATCAGAAGTACTAACAGTGCTGGTTTCAGCAGTGTACACAAGGTAGGTAGAAGTACTAACAGTGTTGGCTTCAGCAGTGTACACAAGGTAGGTAGAAGGTGAGGAGCACTTGCTCTGGAGCAGTATGTACTATCCCCGATGCTTACTAACCAAGTACGACCATATTCACTTCCGTTTGTACCATTCAAGACAATACTAACTGCGAACGATGGATTGGTACTGTGGAATATCATGCAGCACTGGTCAGAATCTCATCCTAAATTTGATGCTCAGTTCGGTGCATGCTCAGTTCAGTGCATGCTCAGTTCAGTGCATGCTCAGTTCGGTGCATGCTCAGTTCGGTGCATGCTCAGTTGGGTGCATGCTCAGTTCGGTGCATGCTCAGTTCGGTGCATGCTCAGTTGGGTGCATGCTCAGTTCGGTGCATGCTCAGTTCGGTGCATGCTCAGTTCGGTGCATGCTCAGTTAGGTGCATGCTCAGTTCGGTGCATGCTCAGTTAGGTGCATGCTCAGTTCGGTGCATGCTAACAATAATAGGTAGTGTACATATTATGTACACATAGAAAAACAGCTAAAGTAAACATACATGTAGTGAACTCACACACACACACACACACACACACACACACACACACACACACACACACACACACACACACACATGCACACACACACACATGCACACACATATAAACGCATGCACACAAACATGATATTTATCACGCCATACAAGCCCTGCCCCCTCTTCACACATTACTACAGTATACACAGAATTACTGGTCACAGACAAAGTGTTTGTGGGTGTGCATGTGTTGTTGCTTGCATTCCCAAAAGAAGTTTCATCCAATGCTTCTGCAAGTAATCAAAAAATGATGTCCGCCCACCTCCTCCCAATTGCTATCTTGAAACAGAAATCATACAATAATTTTGAAAAAGTACAAATTTGGATCTCAAAGAACTTAAAATGAATTACTTGCACACCATCACAAAGACATAAACCAATTACGAACTGCATGGCTTGACACAGCATCAGATATGGACATACAGATTAGATTCCACCATCTTGTGGTCTGCTATGAAGTGTTTTATGACATGTACCCATTTCCGTCCACATGATGTACGCAGACCACCTATTGACCCCACTTCCCTGTCCCACACAACAGCAGTGGACCACCTACTGACCCCACTTCACTGCCCCGCACACAACAGCAGTGGACCACCTACTGACCCCACTTCCCTATCCCACACAACAGCAGTGGACCACCTACTGACCCCACTTCCCTATCCCACACAACAGCAGTGGACCACCTACTGACCCCACTTCACTGCCCCGCACAACAGCAGTGGACTACCTACCAATCCCACTTCCCTACCCCGCACACAACAGCAGTGGACCACCTACTGACCCCACTTCCCTGTCCCACACAACAGCAGTGGACCACCTACTGACCCCACTTCCCTGTCCCACACAACAGCAGTGGACCACCTACTGACCCCACTTCCCTGCCCCGCACACAACAGCAGTGGACCACCTACTGACCCCACTTTCCTGCCCCGCACACAACAGCAGTGGACCACCTACTGACCCCACTTCACTGCCCCGCACACAACAGCAGTGGACCACCTACTGACCCCACTTCACTGCCCACACACATAGTAGTGGTCTTCTACAGATCTCACTTCACTTCAGGTATGCACTAGCTAACATTTCAGGCAACATTGTTGGGGCTACATGTTACCCCAACAATGTTGCTCAGAGTATGTTGAAAAGTAGCTTGCTGCCAAGAGCAAGCAACACAAGGCTTCACATAGCAGGATGACACTTGAAGGACAGGGTACCTTTCTGAGATGTACTCAGTAATGATTTCGATTAACTGTTGTGATAAAAGCAATAAGGAAACTCACTCAAGTGGGAGCTGAGAACAGAACAGTGATAACATGCAATGCCAACAATGAGGAGGATAGCGTCAACTGCTTAAGGACAACAGTACATGCAACATGACCAAAACAATACTGTTCTCTATAAGAGATAAGCACTGACGTGCACATGTTCCCTTACTAGCAATACAAACACTTAAACAATTGCTAAGTTTACCACAAATGACTATATCAGCATTGTGTGCTGTAAGTGCCACATTCACTCACCACTATAACACAGGTCATATCAATGACAAGTGACATTGTTCTGTATATATGTATACGCATGTATACATACACGTATGCGGCGCACTTTAATAATAATGATTGATTGATATATATATATAAACAGGTGCAAATTGATCTAGTCTGCTCCTGATGAGGCCCTACAGTTCACACCAGTCCCACAAGTGAAACTTGAAACAAACACTCCATACAATACTCGCTCAATGGAAAACAGGTAACATATTTCCCATGTGATGGAAGAAAGGAAACACATCAGGAGTTTGCAGAGGCACCCTCCATATGAAGCACCCTCCATTTCATAGATGTTCCAACCCTAAAAGCATAAGCATCACATCCTGATGAACCTTAAGGCTGGTAAAATCTTGGAAAAGGATATCTTTAAACTTTTGATTTAAACTACAAACATTCCATAAAAACTGAAGAGTCAGTACGCACGTACTTCAAGAAGAATACCCCCCAAGGAATGCAATGACTTGAACAGATAGCTGAGGGAAGTACACACTACTATAGAAACTGTTCTATCACATCTTGTCAGTCACGATTCACACAATGTTGACACTGAGAGTGTAATGGTTCGGTGATAACACGCGCACTACACACTGAAGGTATATGTTCTCGGAAAAGGGCAGGACTCTTCCTGAGACAGACAGGGAAAGTCCTGTTACTACCACTGTCCTTATCTTGTCCACCAACAACGGGGAAATGATGAAAATACTGAAGATATATGGTTTACTGATAACCTGTGTCTATAAGCATGTGTACACTGAGTCAAGTCAAGGACCTATTGGGTCAAATAGATATTACACCAGACTTCACAAAAATACAATGCATCGGCAATCAACAAATACACACAAGCAAAGACAATTCGCAATTCACACAATCAAAGGTACTGTACTTTGAAACTGCTACAAATATTGGGTGCGGGAAAAAGCATTGGATGAGTGAGTGGGAGGAGTAGGAGTGTGGGAGATGGCAGCGGATGAGTGAGGGAGATGGTAGTAGAAGAGTGAGGGAGAGGGTAGTAGAAGAGTGAGGGAGAGGGTAGCAAGGAGTAAGTGAGAGGGTACTGGAGGAGTGAGGAAGAGGGCGGTGGAGAAGTGAAGGAGAGGGTGTAGAGAAGTGAGGGAGAGGGTAGTAAAAGAGTGAGGGAGAGGGTAGTGGATGAGTGAGGGAGAGGGTAGTAGAGAAGTGAAGGAGAGGGTAGCAGAGGAGTGAGGGAGAAGGTGGAGGAGCGAGGGAGAGGGTGGTGAGGAGTAAGGGAGAAGGTGGAGGAGTTAGGGAGAGGGTGAAGGAGTAAGGGAGAGGGTAGTGGAAGAGTGAGAGAAGGTAGTGCATATAGGAGTGAGGGAGAGAGTCAGGGGGGAGGTAGTTGAAAATTGAGGGGGATAAGACTTCAGGCTGGCTACCAAATTAGGAGGTCCTTTAGTTAAGTGAAACTCTTGACTGTGGACTATGTAAAAATTGATTACCTTAGGCTATCTCAAGCATTTGATAAAGAGTGTAACTGTAAGAAATTTTGAAAAGTGAATGCGTGTCTTTGTCTGAGTTCATGGATGAATGGGTACAGTACACTTTCCGAACACAATGTACACAGCAGAAGAGTATCCCATATCTATCCACAATAACACATCGTAATCCCCTCATGCAGTAAGTGATCAACTTACAAGTTAGTTCCAGAAACCCACACCACTGGTTATACTCTTCACATGCATATCATAGGAGATAATAAATTATGCTAACGAAGTATGCACCACCCACAGACATCCATACCCCACACACATAAATGCACACATACACACATACACACGTATGTACACACACAAACACACACACATACACACACACACACACACACACAAACACACACACACATACGCCTATTTATATAAGCACATACAGTACATTCCTATACATACATACATACATACATACATACATACATACATACATATGTACGTACATACATACATACATACATACTGTACATGCGTACATACATACATAAGTACATACATACACACATACATACATACTGTACATACAGTACAGTTAACTTCTTTTGAACTTGCTTAAGTGGAATTTATGGATAAGTTGAATAAGTTTGTTCATCCCTACTCATTCAATACTAAGATAAACTCTGTCAAGTATAAGTTCTGATAAGTGGAATTAATTTGATGTCCCTAGTGATTCGACTTATCCAGAATCCAGTCTACATGTGTACATACGCATACACAGACACTGTACATGTCTATATATGAGCTCCTATATAAGGACAGTACAGTACATCAAGTTATGTAAGACGCAATACGAACAAATCAGGATGCATCACTCTGAATACACCGTACTTGAGAAGTCAGGGCCACAGGAAGGGATGCATTGGAAACCAAACAAAGAAGTACAAAAGACAAGTACTACAGGGGACTAAGAGTTGACGAAGCCAGAACAAGGGAATGAGAACGACAGACAGAAATTCAAAACAGCTACTCGGTCTAAACTGCCACACATGGCTGCAAGGTGCAGAATGCTAGATAACCCTTGTACTCCTACTGCATGTGGTGGGGATTATTGTTGCTTTGCTGATTTGAGATCAGACATCAGAGGAAGCAGTCAATAGTGTTAAGACCAAAGTCCTTTGGTACAGGAAACATCGAATGATTCTGTGCACTCGATCATTAATAACATCGGATCATTCAGATATACAGCAAAACCTGTAATATCTGACACCTCTATAATCGGACATTCTCTCTAATCTGACCATCTTATGAGGTACAGTCACCATATTAAAGTATGGGAAGAGACACCCTATAATCCGACAATCTCCTAATCCAATGCTTTTGTCAATCCCCACAGAGTGACAGATTAGAGAGGTTTCACAGCTGTATGATGGCTTAGAACATGGGACTACTTTAGAACAAGGGAAAATTTAGGATATGAAAGTGAAGGTTGAATTACATACATACCAGGAGTGATGGAATATCTGGTTGAAATCATCTGCATCGCCGCTGCTAGATATTGTAGTACTGTAGTACCACATGCTCTAAAGCGCAGTGCTCCTCGTAGTCAAAGTAGGGAGGAACTGGTGTGTGAACAACATACGTACATGGACAATACATGCAAGATGGGCTCATCTGACGATTGAAGCACACCATGTCATATTGCCCATAGTTACATTAAAGTATATTGGATGTGAGAACATCCCACCACAGGGGACTGTCTGTACTTCAATGGTTCACTGATCCATTTTCCCAACACAAAAGACACAGAACTCACCCACATCTTGCGCATCTGAGAGAAGGACTCCAGTATCACCTGCTGGAACACTCTGGAGGTGAACACAGAGAAAGAACATCAACACTAAATCAACCTGTACATACGTACATGCAGTGGGCAACATAACACTGTGCCAATTAAAGAACTATGAACATTATGTCTTCAACAAAGGGCTTGAATTGATAAAGCAAAACGTGCTTTCTTGACCACCTGTCCATAGAGACCACTGTAGAGTGGCCTATGTGTCATGTCAGTGGTACTACTGCACCTCATTATAAGGACCACCTGTATACAATGATCATTATTTTCAAAGCCGTTCAGCGGCCTTTATAGACAGGTTTCACTGTACAGAGAGCCTCAAACTTTAGCCTGACAAGGTGAGATGGTGTGAAATCTGCAAGCTATGGTCAACATAGTTCATCACAGTCCAAACATGCACTGGGAGGTAATGTGACATAAATCGCTAATCACACTGGAATTTGGGTACCAATGCAGCCATTAACAGATCCTATTGAGGTAGGAAGTATTCGAAGAAAACAGATCAAGCCTATGCAATAGAGCATGCCCACACACACACATGCACACACACACACAGAAGTAAATACACACACAAACACACACACACAAGTACGCACACACACACACACACACACACACACACACACACACACACACACACACACACACACACACACACACACCACACTTACATTTTTGTACAAGACACTCTAATCCCTTTAAACAGCCATGTATGTATGGTGATAGTGTAGTACATTATCAGAGGAAACTGGAAGTGAACATTCTATATCGTTAGTGGTTGCGAGGATAGAATGAGGAATCTCTAATCAGCTGTATCTACTACTGTCTATGATTGCACATTGTCTATTGACCTTGTGCGATCACTAGTTGTAAGTTCTCAAAGTATTGAAAGGTCGCTTGTTGCTGGGCAGCGGTGGTGTACTGGTCAACATGATATAGTTGGTATGTGATATAGTTGGCATGCGTATCACTGGTCAGCAGCACATGTAACACTGGAATAATGAAATAAATTGCATCATTAATCAGCACTTGTGATCTCATGAGTACATACTTCCTGTAAAAACTGCACTTTGTACCACGAGTTCTCAGTGTATTGTGTTCCTATCTGTATACAAGTTGTTTTTGTCTTAATTTCAAGGTGTGTTTGTCTTTTGGTAAGTTATATTCTTGTGTGCGTACAGTGACAAACGGTTAATATGCCTCAATTTTTGCAAACAAACTCATGACTATTGTATAGTATTACTATACACAGCAGATTGGGTA
>CAUJGJ010000125.1:1762500-1780000 GCA_963170055.1 Halisarca cf. caerulea
CAATGCAGCCACACACTAGGGCACAGATCTATGTAGCAGTGCTTGGACACAAGACTATGCAGCAAAGGCTGATTCTAGACATACTCTCCTTCGGTAGCTTACTGTTCCGGGGAGGAAATGGTATGCCTTTAACAGAGTATGATCACAGCAGTCAACAGGAACCATGAAGGATTCCACTACACGGTAATGGCTGCTATCACAATGGAAACACATTCTCCAAACACACACACCTACAGGACATGGACATTTTTGCTCATGGGAGCCATTCAGACAAGCTACTAGGAGACGAGGCAGCGCTACTTACACATGGCAATTGGTACTTTATCTCCAAGGTCACACATGCACATTGTACCAAAAGGGGGTCTTTCACACACTACATAGGTTTGGCCGTCTCGCAGGAGTTGCAGAGGAAATGACAATGAGGTGAAAAATAGTTTCAATATTTGTTACATCTGTACATGAGATATGACAGTAGAGAGGACTGTACAGGAGATGTGACAGCAGAGAGGACTGTACAGGAGATGTGACAGTAGAGAGGACTGTACAGGAGATGTGACAGTAGAGAGGACTGTACAGGAGATGTGACAGTAGAGAAGACTGTACAGGAGATGTGACAGTAGAGAGAACTGTACAGGAGATGTGACAGTAGAGAGGACTGTATATGAGATGCGACAGTAGAGAGGACTGTATAGGAGATGTGACAGTAGAGAGGACTGTACAGGAGATGTGACAGTAGAGAGGACTGTACAGGAGATGTGACAGCAGAGAGGACTGTACAGGAGATGTGACATCAGAGAGGACTGTACAGGAGATGTGACAGCAGAGAGGACTGTACAGGAGATGTGACAGTAGAGAGGACTGTACAGGAGATGTGACAGCAGAGAGGACTGTACAGGAGATGTGACAACAGTAAACACTGCACAGGCAAGAGTATTTCAGTAAGGAGTACCACATACTTGGGATGAGGACAGTTCATTGGAATGAATCGCTCAATCAGCTCTGGATGGCGGTACACCACTCTCCTGTGGAGGATTCAGAAATGACATAACTTACGAAAATACCCTTACCAGTACATGGACACATGCTGTATACTAAATAGGGGCAAGAATGTGCATAGGTGTGTACACATGTACAAACACATGCCCATGCACACACACACATGTATACACCCATGCACACACGCACGCACGTACATACGCACGCACGCACGTACATACGCACGCACGCACGCACACACACACACACACACACACACACACACACGCACACACACACACACACACACACACATTATTACTTGCTGCATGTCCTCATTGAACATAAACATACTGCAAATTTCAACATACAGGGGTTTAGCTAAAACAGGGTAGCAGGGCGGTACCACCCTGCTTTCATTCTCCCCACCCTGTAAAGAATCAACTGCCCATTCTACTGCAATATTGTTTAATATGGTAACCACATGCTTGCAATCATTGGGGATTATGAGTACAAGGACAAAAATCCACCACCTTTGTGCATGGATTAGTTACTTTTGCTTTACATTAATTTAGATAAAAAAAATGTGGTGGATTGTGACAAGAATTCCCTGTACTACAATCACTGACTGATGCTACACCACCCTGCTATAGTGACATTCTGGATAGAACACTGACATAGACATGTACCTCTACACTGCACTGGAATAGGCACACAGAAAAATACTGTCATTTTGTAGAGATCTACAACTCTACCAAAGAACTGGCCATGCCAAACTACCTGAAGGACAATATTTCTAGCCAGACTGGTGCATGAACTCACATCCGCAAATCCTATGTTTGGTAACTACTATTTTTAACAGGAATCAATTTTAACAATTTCTTGGAATTTAAGATCCGCTAAAAAAGTATCCTTAAGGTACCTACCTAGTACGTACGTTGACAGGGACACAGCATATAGTGAAGTAGGGAGGTCAGAAAAAGTAGGTGCATGTCGTCTGTGGAGACAGCAACAGCCAGGATGTCTGGGGATGATAAGAGATTTGCTTTTAATCTTGTACTGCCAAGTTGTATCTGAGGCCAATTTTGTCCAAGAATTGATATCTGCTGTAGTTACGTTAAGTACGTATGAATAGTACACAATGCACCTTCTAGTAGAGGGGGAGGGTGGCTTTGAACGGGAGGTAGGGTATTTCAAATACTCCATGCATGAAGTGTAGCTCACCCAAACTCCATTGTACTAGTTTAAACTTCAATAGAAACCTCATTGGGTGAAAGGTGACAGATGACAGATACATAAAATACTGCTATACAAAGACTTCCATGACATCATGTGCGGACCAAGGATTCCAATCTCCCGCAACAGAAACCATCTTCTGAGTACGTCACTCAACTGCTATGGACTAGTGCAAGGCTACCTCACTAAATCACGCGAACCACAAGCTTCCAAAGCATCAATTTACCACTTTTGGGAATGCATGACCGACACATCACCACAAAGCAGCAAGCACAGTGAAACCATGCTAAACTTTCAGCAGTTTGGAATCCCCCTCAAGTCAAACATTAAGTCATTTCCTATATTATTTCACGCTCAATGCGATAAAACAGCTATCTATGTATTCAAAAAAGATATCAGTAACCTTTGTTCCTCGATGACTTAAGAAAAAAACAAACAATGCAGTACAAATATGGGCAACAGTGATGTCATTAAAATGCTACTCTAAGTCCATCAGCCAACACATGGCCACACTCTACAGCTTGCAATGAAAAGTTTGGAAATTGCCATAACATATGAGAACCCTCTGCCCTACATACGACACCACGAGAGCTACAGAACATGAACACAATCTCAAGGTGGTTTGGGTCAAGTACTTGCCCTGCACCTAAAGAACAGGGCTCTACGCTGCAAGAAGAGGTTTGTAACACACACACACACACACACACACACACACACACACACACACACACACACACACACACACACATATACACACACACACACACACACACACAAACTTACAAACAAGCACACACACACATAAACACACACACACACACACACACACACACACACACATCACAAAAACAAAACTAACGGGTGAATACGAACAAGTGAATAAGTGTGTTTATCTAAAAGTATGCATGTACATATACATATATGCACTGGTGCGTGGATGCATGTGTGAGTGTGTGCATGTGTGCATGTCTGTGTGTGTGTGTGTGTGTGTGTGTGTGTGTGTGTGTGTGTGTGTGTGTGTGTGTGTGTGTGTGTGTGTGTGTGTGTGTGTGTGTGTGTGTGTGTGTGTGTGTGTGTGTGTGTGTGTGTGCACATGTGTGTGTGTGTGCATGTGTACGTGTGTGTGCGTGCATGTGTGTGTGTGAGTATGTGTGTGTGTATGTGTGTGTGTGTGTGTGTGTGTGTGTGTGTGTGCGCACGCGCATGCGAGTGTGTGTGTGTGTGTGTGTGTGTGTGTGTGTGTGTGTGTGTGTGTGTGTGCGTGTGTGTGTGTGTGCTAACATACATACATACGTACACACATATACATAAGTACTCCACTGAATTTAGCTTCTACACTATACTTACCACGCTATCACTCCACCCCAGTCGTGGGCCACCAAAGTACACTTGGAGTATCCAAGAGCTGAGATCTGAGGAAACAAGTAGACATGTACGTATGTAGGTACATGGACACAAGGACATACATATATATGTACATACAGTACATGTATACATACAATGAAACCTAGCTTAAAGACCACCTGTGTAGAAGGACCACCTGCATAGAAGGACCACCTGTATAGCAGGACCACCTGCATAGAAGGATCACCTGTGTAGAAGGACCACCTGTACAGAAGGACCACCTGTGTAGAAAGACCACCTACATAAAAGGACCACCTGCATAGAAGGACCACCTGCACAGAAGGACCACCTATGTAGAAGGACCACCTGTACAGAAGGACCACCTGTGTAGAAGGACCACCTGTACAGAAGGACCACCTGTGTAGAAGGACCACCTACATAGAAGGACCACCTGTATAGAAGGACCACCTGTGTAGAAGGATCACCTGTGTAGAAGGACCACCTGTGTAGAAGGAACACCTGTATAGAAGGACCTGCATAGAAGGACCACCTGTGTAGAAGGACTACCTGTATAGAAGGACCACCTGTGTAGAAGGACCACCTGTGTAGAAGGACCACCTGTGTAGAAGAATCACCTGTATAGAAGGATCACCTGTGTAGAAAGACCACCTGTATAGAAGGACCACCTGTATAGAAGGACCACCTGTATAGAAGGACCACCTGTACAGAAGGACCACCTGTACAGAAGGACCACCTGTGTAGAAGGACCACATGTATAGAATGACCACCTGTATAGAAGGACCACCTGTGTAGAAGGACCACCTGTGTAGAAGGACCACCTGTATAGAAGGACCACCTGTGTAGAAGGACCACCTACATAGAAGGACCACCTGTATAGAAGGACCACCTGTGTAGAAGGACTACCTGTATAGAAGGACCACCTGTGTAGAAGGACCACCTGTGTAGAAGAATCACCTGTATAGAAGGACCACCTGTGTAGAAAGACCACCTGTATAGAAGGACCACCTGTATAGAAGGACCACCTGTGTAGAAGGACCACCTGTACAGAAGGACCACCTGTACAGAAGGACCACCTGTGTAGAAGGACCACATGTATAGAATAACCACCTGTATAGAAGGACCACCTGTGTAGAAGGAACACCTGCATAGAAGGACCACATGTGTAGAAGGACCACCTGTGTAGAAGGACCACCTGTATAGAAGGACCACCTGTACAGAAGGACCACCTGTGTAGAAGGACCACCCGTGTAGAAGGACCACCTGTGTAGAAGGACCACCTGTATAGAAGGACCACCTGTATAGAAGGACCACCCGTGTAGAAGGACCACCTGTGTAGAAGGACCACCTGTATAGAAGGACCACCTGTATAGAAGGACCACCTGTGTAGAAGGACCACCTGTTTAGAAGAACCACCTGTGTAGAAGGACCACCTGTACAGAAGGACCACCTGTTTAGAAGAACCACCTGTACAGACAGACCACCTGTTTAGAAGAACCACCTGTACAGACAGACCACGTGTATAGAAGGACCACTGGTGTAGAAGGACCACCTGTACAGAGGGACCACCTGTATAGAAGGACCACCTGTACAGAGGGACCACCTGTACAGAGGGACCACCTGTACAGAGGACCACCTATACAGAGGGACCACCTGTGTAGAAGGACCACCTGTGTAGAAGGACCACCTGCATAGAAGGACCACCTGCATAGAAGGACCACCTGTACAGAAGGACCACCTGCATAGGAGGACCACCTGTACAGAAGGACCACCTATACAGAGGGACCACCTGTGTAGAAGGACCACCTGTGTAGAAGGACCACCTGTGTAGAAGGACCACCTGTACAGCGGGACCACCTGTGTAGGAGGACCACCTGTGTAGAAGGACCACCTGTGTAGAAGGACCACCTGCACAGAAGGACCACCTGTGTAGAAGGACCATCTGTGTAGAAGGACCACCTGTTATAAATAAAGACCATTGCAGGCTAATCTGGGAACCACTAAAGTAATACTATTGCACCTCTACACAAGGACCACCTGTCTATAGAGACCACAATTACTCGGTCCCTGAAGTTGTCACAGGTTTTCCTGTAAGTATACACACAACTTCTTGACACTGACAAGGCATGACAGGATTCAGCTTTAGCTCTTCAATCCAAACACATCATTCACAACACATGTACTCACAGACAGCAAACAGACATGCGTGCACTAGCAGACAGAGGTGTGTGCACTATCAGACAAACGTGTGCACAGGCAGACAAACGTGTGTGCACTAGCAGATAGACATATGTGTACTAGCAGACAGAGGTGTGTGCACTAACAGACAGAGGTGTGTACACTATCAGACAAATGTGTGCACTAGCAGACAGAGGTGTGTACACTAGCAGACAGAGGTGTGTACACTAGCAGACAGACGTGTATGCACTAGCAGACAGACATGTGTGCACTAGCAGACAACCGTGTGCACAGGCAGACAGAGGTGTGTGCACTAGCAGACAGATGTGTGTGCACTAGCAGACAAACGTGTGCACAGGCAGACAGAGGTGTGTGCACTAGCAGACAGAGGTGTATGCACTAGCAGACAGGCGTGTGTGCACTAGCAGACAGGCGTGTGTGCACTAGCAGACAGACGTGTGTGCACTAGCAGACAGAGTTGTGTACACTAGCAGACAGAGGTGTGTGCACTAGCAGACAGGCGTGTGTGCACTAGCAGACAGACGTGTGTGCACTAGCAGACAGACATGTGCACTAGCAGACAGATGAAGACACTGGCACCACAGCCAACACCTACCAACTCAACAATGTCCTTGACCAGGTTCCCAATTGAATATCCTTTTTTATCCAAAGGATGATCACTCTCTCCGTAACCTCTACAGGAAGACGAAAGTGGAAACAGATGACGTGAATAGCCTATGCGATGCATCAAGACATGTTTAGACACACAATGTCAAACAGACACACAACAAACACTGTAGGCACACAAAGGTAGACAGAGTACACACACGTCAGCAATAATCTATTTAGGCCCACACTTAAGTGTTCGTACACACACGTGACCCCACATGTATACAAAAAATATGCATGCCTATACGCACACACACACGTGTGTACATACTGTACACCTAAGCAGGATGCAAATATTACAGTCAAACCTCAGTATAACGAACCCCCTCAGGACCACTGAAAAGGTTCATTATATCAGGGTTCATTTACATAGAGTAAATAGGTGTACATTCTAAGGTCTATGTTTGTTGTATCAGGGAGTTCATTGTATCCAGGGTTCATTATGCAGTCTAACTTGGTTACAAAGTCACTGTTTACAACATCAACCTCTTTGCAACGACACACATGGTAGGAACGGATTCAATGGTCTCTGTACTAAATGTCCTGGTTACAACAACAACTTGGTTATAACAGCACATTTTAGTGGCACCAAGGGTGTTGTTGTAAACAAGTTTGACTGTAGTGAGGTTCGACTGTATATGACTCCTGATGTGTTGGCCTTCCACAGTGATCAAAGGCAGTGACAGGAGAACATTGACAGCAGCTACTTCCTTGCATCTGTTGATCTTAACACCATACAGTGGGAAACTTTGGCAAGTAATAATGTCGGTGAATCCGTCTCCAGATGGTATTGATGAGAATTGAATTTGGTGATTTAAACAAAAATGCTATAAACTATTCATATTTTCTATTAATTGAGAGAGCCATTTCATTCCACAATTGCACTGAGACCATTACTCTACCGCCATTTTGTACGGAAAAACATGGTGGCTGAGGGTTATGATGGAAACTAAGTACTGGAAACATACGTCGACATAGCAAATTCAGTATTACTGTATTATGATAATGACAAATTCTAAATTTGGAGCTCTTCCACAAATTTACCAAATCACCAAATTAAACCTTCACCAAAGTTTGCCACAATACAGTAGTCATCAACGTCCCAAATTGTGTATGCCATACCTAACGCTGGGAAATCTATATAATTCTTAAGTTTCACGGCTGGTCTGATTCTGAGGGACATAGAAATATTTACACAGAAAGTATTCACAATGCCTGTCACCTTACCATTGCACAAGAGCATGACTAAGAAAACAATTGAATACTATATACAAGTGGGCCCTCGTTCATCCAAGCATGTCTGCTACTCATACTGTATACAAGTGGGCCCTCGTTCATCCAAGCATGTCTGCTACTCATACTGTATACAAGTGGGCCCTCGTTCATCCAAGCATGTCTGTTACTCATAAAATGTGTTGGATAAAAGTTGTTGGATTAACCAGGATGATTCACAACAGAGGGCCAGATAAATCAGGTTTTCAGATACACCAGTGTCGGATAAATTAGGTGTGGCTGTAGATTACTGGATGAATCCAACAATAATATATTAATCACCAAAGTTTCCCAATACCAAATAGTTATAGCCCACCCTTATATTACACAATGGGCAGGCACTATTGCATGTGTGTACATAAGCACACATCACGTACACACACACACAAACACACACACACACACACACACACACACACACACACACACACACACACAATAGAACATCAGGACCAAAACTTCACCTCATGTCAACAGCCACTGTGTAGTAGTCTTTCTGGAATTCTTTCAACTGGTACCTCCAAGAAAACCAAAACTTTACAAGAAGAAGCAAAATTCAGAATGTCTAATCATCAGTCCCACAACAAGCAAGCAGGCAAGATGCCCTGTACATGATGTTGTATTCAACACATACAAATTATGCAATACGTATATATCATTTCCTTAATGTTTGTTTACACAAGCATGTGTACTGTGCACCTGTGAAGTACAGTAGACATAATAATATATTGCTCTAGCATACAGGTATATATATATATATTATAGTGTACATGTTACCCTAATCTGGTTTCATTCAGAAAAGTGAGTTCAGAGTGGAGGGACGAACACACAATACTGGGATACACATACGGGAGAGGAGTGTGGGGTAATTGCGGATGTACCATTATCTACAGGATTGGGGGGGGGGGGGGGGGGGGGGGTAGGCTCCCCAGAGCTTTACAAGGCAGTACCTGAGGCCATTCATACCACTTTAGTGGGTTCATACATCAATCTTCCTGCAGTCCTCCGTACGCTACCACATAAACTTTAGGGGGAAACTCCCCCACTCCCCCTCTGAAGGAACCCTGCTGGTATAACTGTATCATGCATATTGCTCCAATACGGTCATGACTCTTTAATCCGGCTTTTGATAATCCAGAACCCTTGCTATCCAGCCAGTAGAAATGCATACCCAATGTGCACAGTGCACTGTAAGAAGAGTTGCTAATTCATATCTTCTATAATCCAGCATCTTCTACCTAGTGCAACGAATGTGGCTGGGTGAAAGAGTCATGACTGGATACAGTGGAGGATACTTAGAACAAACATTGTAAAGACATTTTCTAGCTATGTATAGGTTGGTACAAAGCTTAGGTTGATGTCTGTGTCACGTAAAACTAGAGTGCATTCTGCTGCATCAGAATCTTGATAGTACATATACGTACAGTGGAACCTGTCTATTGTGGTCACTGTGTAATGCAGCCACCTGTCTATACCAGCCACTAATTCTTCTCCGAATCAGCAGTAATGTATAGTATTCTACCTCATTAAAGCAGCCACCTGTCTATAACAGCCAAAAAACTTCACCCAAATGGTGACCGCAATAGACAGGTTCCACTGTACTTTAATTTTTGTGAAGCAGAATATTCACAGTTTTCACAGATTGGAGGCCATCCACAAAATTTTATACTCCCAGAGATTTAGACTGGGCTCTTGTACAATGACAAACATGGCCGTTCATGACAAACGTGAAGATTGCTAATATCCAAGGTCTGTGAATGTTAATCTGGCAACAATAAAATTAGAGTGTATGATGCATAATGAAATGTTATTGGTTGAAATGTCTGCATATTTACACAGCATCAGTACCCCACTGCACAGAGCCGGGTCTCTGCTGTACAGTAGTTGGAGATATTACCATGTAACACACAGAAGAAGAGAGATGAGGACATGTGACACACAAACCTCAGGGAACCCGTGTAGAAACAGCATCAGTGGCTTGTTCCTGTCACCACCTGCAACATAGTGGAAACGGATTCCATTGGCTCTCACATACTGATGGGTCCCATAGGATGGATCCAGCAGAATTTCAGGAGCCCCTGCAACAAACAGGACAAACAAACGTAAACAGTTTGACTTCAGTTCCGATCTAATTTGAAACTGGAAATGGCAAATTCACAAATAGCAGGGATTTGGGGAGGGTGTGGAAGAACTACTGAAATGTTGTCAAAGGGCACACTTTCCATCAATAAAATGAATTTCTGCACTTGCAAAACAACACTTCAGACATTCTAACCACACAAATTAGCCCATCATTTACACACGTACGTATGACAGTCCTCTGTTTGGACACAATCTACAACTGTAATGTATCTCAATCCCCAGCATGAACAGCCGAGCACAGCGTTTTACACGTGATGTTGCTATAGAAGGTTTAAAATAAACAGACAACGGAATATTGGTGGACATCAAACGAGCCCCCAAAGACCACACAGTCATAAAATTAATATTGCAATGGAGAACATGTACATCGAGGACAGGTATGCACGCCGGAATACTAACACACTTTCTCTGTTCTTCTTTTTGAAGGCGGTGAAGGGATGCCTCAAGAACGTCAACAGAATTCCTAAGAAAGCGCCAAACACTCCAACTACCATGAAACCAAAGCCCGCGGTCAAAAGATACAACTTCTGAGAGAGAGACGCCATTGTTGTGAGTGAAGGTGTAATGATAAAAATTATACTGTAAAGGTCGATCAGCTGATCAAATCCTAAATTGAAATGAAATATAAATAAGATGTTATAAAAGCATTAAAAATGGACTAGTCTTCAAATTTATTCACATATGGGCCAGTCATGTGTATTCTACGTCCGTGGAGTACCAGCTCCATCACTGCTGTTCTCCAACAGGCTGTCTTCAAGCTGCAGCCAGCTACTACTGTCCACCCCATGCCTAACCAGCAGAGATTGCAAGGACAGAATGGACTGCCTAAGGAGAGACAACTGATCACTGCTATAAGGGTAGAACTTTCCGCTCTCTGGATATCTCCTCTTAGCATGATGTGCAATCATGCCTGACACGCATTTGAGTTTGTTCTCATCAACTGGAAGTTTCAGGAACTCAAGGACTTTTCTTAAAACTACAGTTCTGTTTGTTAGCAGCTGGTCAAAACTGACCACTGTTCTCCTAATGTGGACATCATCTCCCAGCCAAAACTCTGCAAACTGTACCCACTGCTTGTTCAGTCTACAACATGACCTGTTCCACTCAGTAAAGTTCTCTTCTAAAATAACAAGCAAAAATGTCGGAGGCATAGTCACATTCAAGCAAAACACACGACAAAGACACATACAACCAACATAGACACATACAAACAACATAGACATATATACAACATAGACACATACATACAACATATTATTATGCACATGTATACAAAAAAGATGTACGAAAACATTTAAAATGGTAAATAAACACGATTCACTTTCAAGCAATCACACATATACATAACTACACAAAACACGTGGAGACATCATATGAAACATGCACAAAGTACATCACAACACATGAGCACATACAGCCACCTGTCAACTAACTGTCACTGGTGGAGAGAATATACCATAGGAAAGGAAAGTTATGCTGTAGTTTTAGCTATGCTATTATGCTATCTTAAAAAAAATTGCATTATGCTTCATGTCTGATACCACACAATACTGCATGTTAAGAAAATCACAAATTAAAAATTGTGCATAGTGTCTGTGGTGGTCAACATTGTGTAACTTTTACTTCACATAACATACCAATCCTACAGTACAGCCGCAAACACATCGTACAGTGAATTTTTGTCATCCTTCCAAATGAGCTAGACTAACCCACTATCAATTTTGTAAATGAATTTGTGGAATTGACTAACATTTACTCAAAATCTACTACATTTGTTAGTCAGTCAATCATTTCCAAAAGGAATTGAAAATGATGATGAAGATTTCAATGTACATGTATGCCACACATGTAGAGAATCACACACACACGCACGCACGCACGCACGCACGCACGCACACACGCACGCACACACACACACACACACACACACACACACACACACACACACACATACTAAAGTGACTTGGTTCTAATGTTCTAACATGACTCCACAGCACTTGCATCTGATACTCAGCCAGAATGGCATCATATGGATTGCGAATCAACACAATGGCAGCTTTGTACTGAGGCCCTCCGGCAAATCCAGGGTCCAAATGCTCAACAAACAGCGAAGGATGGTGTGTCTTTATCACCAGGACATTGTTAGAGGTGATGCTCTCACCCAGCAGACCGGCACGCTTCAGCACCATGTCACAGTCATTGGACCCAGTGAAGACACCTGTCGTCTGCTCCAACAAGAACCTTATCCATGTGTTGCCGGAACCAGGGAAGCTTGCCAGGGCTGTGATGGGCCACGGAGGCCTCCTCTGCACCACTAGGGACTTCATAAAGTGCATGTCTTCCAGTGAAGTGCACTCAAAGGCAAAGCCACCTCCCCACAAACTGGTAAAGTCGTAGAAGTCAGGAGAAAGTGTACCTTCGTCTTCCATCATTTTTTGTGAACAAGAAATGAAGTCAAACACAGACTTGGCCCTCAGATCTTTTGCAGCCACAAATGCATCAGTAAGCACTTTCTTGGGATCTTGTTGTCTAGTCTGAGTCAGCAGAGCAGGCATTCCCTCAAGGACATGCAGCACTTTCTCAATGTATGCAGTAGAATTAGCAGCATCAGATGTTAGTAGCAAATCAGTGAATTGTGTAGAAACTCTCGATTCGTTAGTAGAAGGAGCAGCGTCACTAGTGATTGATGTAAATCGGCCATAAATATCACGATCTGCTATTTCTGTGGGTAAATAAACGCTATCCTTGCTTAACAATTGTAATCTAGTGGTACTTATGTCTGAGGTGAACGCTGTGTCCAAGACAGTTTTTCTGTGTATCCATTGGAGCCTAAAGTACAGTAACGACGCTATAAAGCAGTACGCTAACAAAACAATAAAACACGGAGCAAATTTTCTAAACTTGGCGGCCATTTTAGATGTAAACATCTATTGCGCAATGTAGTTCGCATTGGAATCTTCTTGTCAAAACGAGTGGCCATGAGTTCTTGGTCGATGAAGGCTGTATTGCTCGGAATAAGGGCAAAATTTTCTCACGTAAATCATCTGTCGTGCGACCAAGTTGAAGAAATGAGAAGCAGTGTCGGAAATGAACCACAACTGATCGTAATTTTTTTTGTTTTAATGTCTGCCAGTTCTTGTCTACTGTAGGTATTCTATTATATTATTTACTTGTAGTGTACAAATGCGTAATATCTGTGGTCATGTGTATAAACTTAGATGTACGTACAATAGCTGCATATACACATGCATGTTTGTTCTGTTTGTACGTACGTTATGTTTGTGTGTAGGACACTAGACAACGTGAAGAGTTCGAGGTCAGCTACATAGCAGGTGCCAGGCATGTTGATTTTGATGGTAGGAATATTCAGGAGTTGGCAAACACATTGGACTCTAGTCAACCAAGTACGTATGTAATTATGGGATGTACGTATTTCACACCTTGTAATTTTTTTTATTATTCATTTTATTAGTCATTATTATTATTACTATTATTATTATTATACTTTACAGCCATAATTTATATGTAGTTTCTGGGATATGCTGATTCTGTAAAATAATGGGTGGGCTGAGGGTGGCTGGGGGACCACCACCAGCCATACGTGTGGGCTGAGGGTGGGCTGGGGGACCACCATCAGCCATACGTGTGGGCTGAGGGTGGGCTGAGGGTGGCTGAGGGTGGCTGGGGGACCACCATCAGCCATACGTGTGGGCTGGGGGACCACCATCAGCCATACGTGTGGGCTGAGGGTGGCTGGGGGACCACCATCAGCCATACGCGTGGGCTGAGGGTTGGCTGAGGGTGGCTGGGGGACCACCATCAGCTATACATGTGGGACAGTGTGAACTTGTTAATTCATCACCACATTCTACCAAAACCCTTTTGCCAACAGGATTTTCTGGTATGTACATATAACAGTGATATCCAGTTTGTCCGACCACGTGTTTCATTAATAATGTCAAATAAGCGGGGTGTTTGATAAATGAAGGTGATCTGTCAAAAAATAATACCATCCAGCAGTTTCGGATTTTCCTTGACCAATCCCATGATGGGAGGTTTCCAAGGAACATCTGTTACTGCTACTGCCCAGTGCTACTGATGAAGGGTGGAAATGTCAGAAAAGGTCTTATAATTGCCATGCTTCATCTCAGGTTAGCGTGGTCAGTGCATTTTACCTACGCTACAGCTTTAGTTGGAGCTATAGAAGTTAAGAACAGAATTTTAGAGTAGTTGCATCTTTACTTGCTGAACCGTACCAGTACCAGTGTACCGCACATGCACTGGTACTGTGGCACACATGTACTGGTACTGTGGCACACATGCACTGGTACTGTGGCACACATGCACTGGTACTGTGGCACACGTGTACTGGTACTGTGGCACACGTGCACTGGTACTGTGGCACACATTCACTGGTACTGTGGCACACATGTACTGGTACTGTGGCACACATGCACTGGTACTGTGGCACACATTCACTGGTACTGTGGCACGCGTGCACTGGTACTGTGGCACACATTCACTGGTACTGTGGCACATGTGTGTTCTGGTACTGTGGCACACGTGCACTGGTACTGTGGCACACGTGTACTGGTACTGTGGTACGCGTGCACTGGTACTGTGGCACACATTCAGTGTGTGTGTGTCGAGAAAATGGCGGCACACCCGAATCAAGTGTTTGCTTAAAGATGGTTATTTGATTGTTTTACCTTGACCAATTGGTTGTTGAATGTCCTGATCCAGATTCTAAAGGATTACCGTCTGTTTCTGACTCAAGATGCCCCCTTGTTGTTTGTGCGGCACGCACGGTCGCTGCCACAACTGTTCCTGTGTCAAGAACGGTCGGTCGTGCTCAGATTGTCAACCAAATCGGCTTGATAAATGTGAAAATCAAGGTTCAACCATTACAAGTTGTCAACCCTTGAATACTCGTGATGATTCGCCACAAGATGCCACTATCCCTATCACTCCTGCAGACGACAGATTTGATCTCCCTTCGTTCACTCCTCTCAGCAGTCCAAATTTTCGCTGGAATAACTCCATCGATAGTACACATTTCATCGCAATGGTTGATAAAGCCTATCAAGAAGTTGTTCATTGGCGCCATAATATTTTTCCAATTCCAACTGGGAAAGTCGGCAAAGAATTTGTCCTAGAATTGTCTCGTTTATTTTGAGCCTATGGAGAATCGAGTGCACTTGAAGCTGTTTCACTGAATGCTGCCATGATTCTTCCTCCTCTTCTCCTTCAGAAACCCTCCCCAAAAGCCAAAGTCAAAGACCACATCTCGTGTCTTCAGAGGAGACTATCACTTTGGCACAAAGGTGACATTGCTGAGCTCCTTCGTGAAGGTGGTATTATTCAACAGAGGCTGTCTTCACTCTCTCGACCAAAACAAGACAGCATTGCCAAGTCTTTTGGCAAATTGATGAGAAAAGGGAGAGTAAAAGCTGCAATGAGACTTTTATCCTCTTCAGAGATGTCAGTCATGTCCATCCACGACAAGGTCAACCCAACCAATGGCAGTGATCGAACTGTCCTCGATGATTTGAAATCAAAGCATCCACCAGGAAGTGAGGTTAACCCCGATGCCATCCTGAGTGACCAAGAGCTTGACTTTCATCCAGTCATTTTCGAATCCATCGATGCTGAATCCATACGAGCAGCAGCACTACGAACAACTGGTGGTGCTGGTCCATCCGGGGCAGATGCCAACTTTTGGAGGAGGATATGTACGCCATTTCAACAAGTGTCTGATGATCTCTGCACGAGTCTTGCATTGGTTGCAAAGAAAATTGCTACAACCTATGTTGATCCCAAAGGCCTCGGTGGTTTTCTAGCCTGTAGACTGATTGCGCTGAACAAAATGCCCGGTGTGAGACCCATTGGTATTGGAGAAGTGTCCAGACGTATTGTCAACAAAGCCATCATTTCCATCATCTATGATGAAATCAAGCAAGTAGCAGGCACAACACAACTGTGTGCAGGATTGGAAGCAGGCTGTGAGATTGGCATCCACTCAATGAGAGCATTATTTGAGGAATCTACCACTGAAGGTGCCTTATTTGTAGATGCATCAAATGCATTCAATCTCCTAAATTGCCAGACTGCATTGCTGAACATCCACTCTCTTTGTCCAGCACTTGCTGTAGTCCTAACTAACACTTATCGAAACCACTCCTGTTTGTTCATTGAAGGCCAAACTCTACTATCGCGTGAAGGCACCACTCAAGGTGATCCACTTGCTACAGCAATGTACGCACTTGGAGTTGTCCCTCTCATTCGCAAGCTCAATCATCTCACCCCACAATTGTGGTTTGCGGATGATGCCTCCGCCGGAGGAAATCTTACCGACCTCTTGGCTTGGTGGAACCAACTGAATGAGCTGGGACCTGCCTTCGGCTATTACCCTAACCCAAGCAAATCCAGGCTAGTTGTAAAAGAACAGCACTTTGATCTTGCCCAAGAGTTGTTCAAGGACCATGGGGTAAGTATTACTACCGACGGTCACAAGCACCTTGGATCAGCCATTGGAGAAGATCTCTTCCTGGAGAACTTCTTCAAGAAGAAGATCCAGAAATGGTCAGATGAGTTACACATCCTCTCTAGCATTGCATCAATAGAACCTCAAGCTGCTTACTCTTGTTTTGTTCATGGTATGAAAAGTTCATTGAACTACTTCATGCGAACTACGCCACGTACTGCTGATTGCCTAGGTCCTATTGAAGACATCATTAGACATGAGTTCATTCCTGCCCTCACTGGCAGAGCCCCAATCTCTGATGTTGAACGAGAGCTACTAGCACTGCCCTGTCGTCTCGGAGGCCTTGATATTGCAGATTTTACGAAATCAACAATATCACAGTTCCAGGCATCCAAACGTATTTGCAGCCTCATCCTTGACCATCAGCCATCACTCACTGCAGAAGCTGTGTCCAAGCAGAAAGAACTAAAACAGTGTGTCAAGTCAGAAAGAAGGAAAGCTCAAGTTGATAGTGCCTCCAATCTCAGTTTGCCCGACTACTTGTCCAAAGCCACTGAACTGGCCAAAGACAAAGGATCCTCCAGCTGGCTAACTGCAATGCCTCTTGAGAAGTACGGATTCTCTCTCACCAAAAGTGAGTTTCGTGATGCCATAAGTCTGAGGTATGGATGGATACCAGAAAGAATGCCTTCGACATGTGTATGCAGCGAAAGCTTTACCATTGACCATGCACTGAGCTGCCCACGTGGAGCACTACCAACCATTCGTCATAACGAGATCAGAGATTTGACTGGCACTCTGCTAACAGAAGTATGCCCCGATGTTAGCTTGGAGCCCGCTCTTCAACCTCTCACTGGTGAAACACTGACCCTCATCTCATCCAACCATCAAGATGAAGCAAGAGCTGACATCGCAGCGAGAGACTTCTGGACCAATGGACAGAAAGCATTTTTTGATGTAAAGGTATTCAACCCTTTTGCTAAGTCCAACCAGAGGTTCTCACTTGCAGCATGTTTCAGCCACCACGAGAAATCTAAGAAGAGGGCATACGAACAGAGGATTATCGAGGTAGAGCATGGCTCATTCACTCCCTTAGTGTTCAGCACCACCGGAGGCATGGGGAGACAGTCCACCATCTTCTACAGTCGTCTAGCCTCCCTACTCGCAAAGAAGCGACATCAA
>CAUJGJ010000125.1:1787500-1790000 GCA_963170055.1 Halisarca cf. caerulea
CTTTGCTTCTTCTTTCCAAAGGACAACCGTACCAGTCCGAGAGCTATCCTGAACTTGACCCTGTTGCCCTCACACAAGTACATGTCCCATATTCTGAGCACACAGGACCATGGAAGTGATCTAAGGCAGGGAAGATGAGACACACATCAACAACTTGCAAGTGTGTGGTAGTGACATTTCCCCTTCAAATTAACTAATTGTATTTTAGTGAAAGTGAAGCCAAATTTGGCTGTTGTGAAAACTATAACACTCCAATACATGCTAGATATGCTAGCAATTATGGTGTGAAATGTAATCTTCAAGTACTGAATGCGGTAACTTGGTGCACTGCAAAGAAGAGAAGTTACCTTGTAAATAGAAGTACTAGCCAATCTGTGCAGATCAAGGATGCTTGGTAGTGTGCATTCTGTAGAGGTAGAAGCAGACAATACACACTGAGCCACACTCCGCCCACATACAGTTGAGCCACACTGCGCCCACATACAGTTGAGCCACACTGTGCCCACACACTGTACAGTTGAGCCACACTGTGCCCACATGCAGTTGAGCCACACTGTGCCCACACACTGTACAGTTGAGCCACACTGTGCCCACATACAGTTGAGCCACACTGTGCCCACATACAGTTGAGCCACACTGTGCCCACATGCAGTTGAGCCACACTGTGCCCACATACAGTTGAGCCACACTGTGCCCACATGCAGTTGAGCCACACTGTGCCCACATGCAGTTGAGCCACACTGTGCCCACACACTGTACAGTTGAGCCACACTGTGCCCACACACAGTTGAGCCACACTGTGCCCACATACAGTTGAGCCACACTGTGCCCACACACAGTTGAGCCACACTGTGCCCACATACAGTACAGTTGAGCCACACTGTGCCCACATACAGTTGAGCCACACTGTGCCCACATACTGTACAGTTGAGCCACACTGTGCCCACATACTGTACAGTTGAGCCACACTGTGCCCACATACTGTACAGTTGAGCCACACTGTGCCCACATACAGTTGAGCCACACTGTGTCAACATACTGTACAGTTGAGCCACACTGTGCCCACATGCAGTTGAGCCACACTGCGCCCACATACAGTTGAGCCACATTGTGCCCACATACAGTTGAGCCACACTGTGCCCACATACAGTTGAGCCACACTGTGTCAACATACTGTACAGTTGAGCCACACTGTGCCCACATGCAGTTGAGCCACACTGCGCCCACATACAGTTGAGCCACATTGTGCCCACATACAGTTGAGCCACACTGTGCCCACATGCAGTTGAGCCACACTGTGCCCACATGCAGTTGAGCCACACTGTGCCCACATACAGTTGAGCCACACTGTGCCCACATGCAGTTGAGCCACACTGTGCCCACACACTGTACAGTTGAGCCACACTGTGCCCACATACAGTTGAGCCACACTGTGCCCACATACAGTTGAGCCACACTGTGTCCACATACAGTTGAGCCACACTGTACAGTTGAGCTACACTGTGCCCACATGCAGTTGAGCCACACTGTACAGTTGAGCCACACTGTGCCCACATGCAGTTGAGCCACACTGTGCCCACATACAGTTGAGCCACACTGTGCCCACATACAGTTGAGCCACACTGTGCCCACACACTGTACATTTGAGCCACACTGTGCCCACATATTGTACAGTTGAGCCACACTGTGCCAATGTACAATGGGTTGACGAACAGTACTTAATGAACGTACACAGTGGATTCACTACAGAAAGAACAATGGGATAATATTAAAAAAGTTCAGTACTTTGCCCATTATAGAGAGTTTATCTACTCCATGAGGTTCAACATGTACTGGAACTACAGAGAGGAAATAATAACTCCAGCTGTGTCCTTTGTACAGAGGTCTATACTATACAATGTCGCTGGAAAGTCTACTATCAGAGGTTCTGCTCAACACAGTACACAAAGTATACATTATAAGGTATAAAACTGTCTGATATGCTGCGGGCAACAAACGCAATATATATCAATTAAAAAAAGGATTTATCAAGTTGTCGAGAGAGTTGGTGTCTGTCTTGATGGTGTGTCGGGTCATCTCAGTGGTTTCGATGTGCCATGTCCAGTGAAGCCATTTGACGTGTACAACCTGATACAAATACCTGACACTTACAGAGGGCACATATGGTATGTGTACCCGGTAGTCACACCTCACACCTGCATGGTACTAGTCAGCGTCATGCAGTGCAAGGTACAAACACATGGCACAATGTAGGTGTGGTATGGATGGCATGATATTCAGGCATAATTGGGTAAATAGAAGCTTGATCAACTGCACAATGCAGGTGATATATGGCATGTGTGCATGAATGCAACACACATGTGCGATAAAAATACACTCATATTTGATACTGACACCCAGTCACACCCACCCCCTGCCAACATAAACACTTCATATATACATACAGCATGTGAGTGTATGTGACATACTAGCACACACCTGGTAAATGCACACATGCACA
>CAUJGJ010000125.1:1792500-1815000 GCA_963170055.1 Halisarca cf. caerulea
GGACATCTTCACAATCAGAACTGTCTTCTAGTCCCAAGGTATCCGGAAAAGAAGGGTACATTCCACTGTACTGTCCTCATCCAACCAGCATGTAAGGTGAAATAGCTACTGAAGCTACTGACTACAGCATACGGTAGGCCTACAAACGCAAACATCTACAACACCTAGACTACTGTACTAATGATGTCCACCTAAAACAGGTCAATCAAGATATTCAATCGTGAATATTGTTATGTTCTGTAGTACAGGCAAACTTGGTTAGTAACCAAGTACTTGGGTTAATGCATACTCCTGGGTAGTAAGTACTCCTTAATTGCTCTTTCCCTGCCTCATGTCAAGTTTTGAAAACAATACTAAGTAATTCTGATAGCAAGTACCTTTCAAATGTGGCCCTTGACAGTACTTAGCAACCAAGTTTGATTCTACATGCAACCGTACAGTGTTTCAGTCATGATCTCTGATGTATACAGGCAACACAGCATCCTTGCTTTATACAGACATAGGTGACCAAAGGTGTCCGCAGTATACAGGGACCCAAGACACCCATTGTATACAGGTAACAAAGGTGTCCACTTTAAACAGGGACCCAGGATGCCCATTGTGTACAGGTAACAAAGGTGTCCACTTTAAACAGGGACCCAGGATGCCCGTTGTGTACAGGTAACAAAGGTTTCCGCAGTACACAAGGACCCTAGAAATCCGTTGTATACAGGTGACCCATGGTGCCCATTGCATACAGGAGATCCGGTATCCACATGGTAACCTAATACTGCAGTACCTCTTTTAAGAGACCACCCTTAGGGACAGGTGAAAGGCAGTCTCTGATGAGGGGGAATTTAGTACAGGACATATGTGCATTTGCTCCCAGTAAGGCTGGTCTTACAAAAGAGGTGGTCTTTCACAAGGGTGGTCTCTCAGAAGAGGTACTACTGTACATCCACCATATACAGGATGCACAGGTGATCCATGATGTCCACTAAACACAGTTGAGGTCTGATGAATGGTAACTGTGTACAATTGTCCCATACACTTATTGCACCGACAACTCGTAACTTACAATAACTCACACTGGACAGTACATGGTGACCACCAACTCACACTGGCATAGCCTGTGTCTCTGTGTTGAAGAGTAAAGGCTTTCAATACTTTCTTCAAGTCATCTTTCCTGTGCACGAGTACAAGTGCAGGTGTAAAAATTTGATTCCACATGACAAAAGACAGTTTCAGTTGACAGCATACGGCATGTACAGTACAATGTTGTACACATACGGCATGTACAGTACAATGTTGTACACATACCCTTGTGGTGTCTGGAAGAACTCGTGGTTGCAGAATGTCCGCTTAATGTCCAGTTCAATGCACTTTAAGTTGAACTCATCTCCAGGCATTTCTAACAGCTCCTACATATACAGGTACACACACACAGACACACATTGGCGTTTACAGTATACACAGACTCTGATGTACATGTAATATTGCAAAGGCATAGAGAAAATACAACTATGTGCTGAGAAGATGCAAAGGAGTACAGCAGGAAATGTGCATGCTGTCATTAAATTTTGTTGTTATGAAATGATTTCAACTTCATGGAAGAGACGCCCACCCAAAGCAGACAGCACATCTAAGTTCAAGCAGGCTGAAGCTTGACAGGTACTGTACGCTAAGGTTTTGAATAAAAAAACTATTCTGAGTGTCAGAGTGTCTGTCGAGGACTATGTGGAACCCCTCTATTCTGAATACCTCGGAACCAGAAAGGAAGTTCCTGATTATTGCATGACGCATTTGTATTCAGGGGTTGAAGTTTGTACTATGTCAAAGAATGAATCATTTGGTTCCAGTGACATGTTTCACTACACTCAGCCCTCTTGCACTACACTCAGCCCTCTTGCATTACACTCAGGCCTCGTGCATTACACTCAGCCCTCGTGCACTACACTCAGCCCTCGTGCACTACACTCAGTCCTCTTGCATTACACTCAGCCCTCATGCACTACACTCAGCCCTCGTGCACTACATTCTATTTCCATCACATGTGTATGTACTACATACTGCCCTCTTGTAGAAGACCATGGAACATAATAAAGGAATACAGGGTCCCCATTAACACATATAACAGTATTCGAGTGGAATAACAGCAATGTCTGTAGCCTAAATTCCCAAGCATCACACTGCATGGACGTTGGTCAAGTGTCTGGGTGTACTATAATTTGTGCAGCACTGTACATACCATACTAACTACGGTAAGTACATAAAACTGGGCCCACATGCAGATGAGCACGCACCATAGTTCATACAATACTTTATTAATTTCACCCGCCATTATTGAGATTCTAATGCAGGTTCATTTTGTCACAAGGAGTGGTTAAATTCTACAGTTACGCCCATGACCATTACAAGAACACATTAGCCCATGGACCAGTCTCACTTGGAATCTTGTCGGATTTGACTTTTTCACTGCTTGGGCTCCACATAACTGCATCCAAACTTGCTGCCTTAGTGATGAGGGAATACCTTTACGACAAAGCTGTTTTATCTGCAATAAAGACAACCCAACCTTCATGTAAGTGGTAGAGAAAAGTAGGGTGATATGAAATGGGGGAAGGGGGGGTAATTTGGAATGGTCGTTCAAACTTTAAGGCAGTGTCATTGGAAAGCCATAGGCATTATTTCCCATCAGTGTTGACTCTGATGTATGGGAATTTGACTGTAGCAACTTCAGAAAGGCTAGACATCTTAACCATAGCAAACACCAAAGGTACTATTACTTTACCCGAGTGTTCCGAATTAGCCCACTTCGAGCCTGCTTTACTGTCTATCGTACATGCAGCATAAACTGCCCTCATTAGGAGAGTTCCTGCAGTACCACACGTACAGCCATTTGCATCTGTATATTGCACAGCCACCGAAGCTAGCAAATAGGGGCAAAAGTTGATGCACAAGTGGTTTGTGTGTTGACAGTTCAATTACAAAGTAAGTTTAATTGGCAATATCAATGCTATAAACCCAATATAGAAAAGTACATACGTCTGTTCAAGTTCTGCAGGAAATTTGCATGGCAGTGCCCTGCATGCATCCAAGGTGTGACTGCACTAGAATCTAAAAGGGTCATTGGGACGTAACCTACAGCTATGAATATTCCCAAAAAGCACTGGAGCAAACCTAGTCTAAGGTTTCAGATAGACGGGCATAGAGCTACATAGGGCTAGACCGGCACAGTGCTAGACATTCTTGGGGCTAGACAGAACTCAGATAGACTTGGTAAAGTGTACATGTACGTACGAAGGATGATAGACGGCGGCCATGTTTTCTCTTCTACCCCTGAAACACAAACCTCATCGACTCACCTTGGCCGGCTTTTTCTCCGCCCATGTTGGCCAGTCAGAAAGTATTTCTAACCACTTCTTCTCTCTTTCTTTAACAACGCTCAGTGGTAACTCAACGAAACTGCGAATAATAAAGGAACTCGAATCATGGACAAATAAACACGCAAATTGGTGCCGTGTCCCGCATGAATCTAGTAAGACTGGTAAAAGATGCTTGCTTACTAGTGATCGGAATCTGTTCCTGGTTGCCAAATGAATCCAAAAGCGTCTCTCTTTCCACTTTCGTCTCTATCGGTGCTCTTTGTTTGGATAGAGGCTGCCATCGATGATCGCTGGATTGCTTAAGCCCTGCCAGTGCCCAAACAAATTTACTTATTTGTCGACCAAGCAAACGACCTCTTCGGGATGTCTTGGCCCTGGCAAACTTGCCTCAACAGCCTAGCCTATTATCTGTTTTGCTCCACTGGTCAGATTAGTTGATTTCAGGTTCGGCATTCAGCAGGCAAACTTAGAAGTGCGCGTCTTGGTCTATTTCACTAGAGTTGCCCATTTCCTGCTTTGAGTTGGAACGGTCATTGCAGGAAAATTCGTTAATTGCACCGTGTCATCTCAACGGCATTTCAATTCCTGGTCTATTCTGCTTAAAAGTATGTGCAAGCATAGATGCAAGTTTCCAAGCGCAGACAAGAATTTCAGAGCTGTATAAAAGTCTATTCATTAGACGGTTGTTCTATTTCAATGATCAGAAGTAAGTTGTAAATGGGCCACTACCAAATATAGGTGATGGATTGAACTATAGCTACAACAAACCTAGAGTAAATGAACCGTGTGTGTTTGAAGGACTTCTCAGCGACCACATTGGACACCCGAGGGGCTTCTCGGGGCTTCTCACTAGACCAGTGCGCGGCACACAGAGGAGGGGTGTTGGGTAGCCAGGGTTCTACCCAGTGTGTGTGTGGGTGGGGGGGGGAGCTTCCACCCCAAACTCCTCAGTTTCCACCCCAAGAAAGTCCAACTGCAGTACAAATTACTATGGAGTGGCCCTACTTGAGTGTTACAATTTACCTTGAATGATCTAAAATGGCCTCAAAAACAGTCTTATTTAAACCTAAAAAGTCAAATTTTCCCTAAGGGGCATGCCCCCAGACCCCTCTAGTTAAGTATGTATACTCCTGCACTCCATAATATATCTGGGCATGCACAAACACACACACACACACACACACACACACACACACACACACACACACACACACACACACATACATACACACACACACACATACACACACACACACACACACACATACATACACACACAAACACACGCACACACATCTATGCACATGTATACACACAGGCACACATTACACACACATATATGCACATTTTAAAACTATAGAGAAGGTCCTACTTGAATGTCAAAATCAGTCTTGAATGGTCTAAAATGACATCAAATGCAACATTTTATAAGCTATTTAAAAACTCAAATTTTCCTGAGGGGGGGGGCATGCCCCCAGAGCACCCTAGTTTCGTATGTATATATACCCTTGCACTCCATATACATATATGCATGCACCTCTATTATCACTGCACTGCATCTGTTTTATAGATCTAGGATACCACATATACAGTATGTACCTGCCCCTCTATTATACTTTGTAATTATCCCCCCCACCCCCATCACCCTGTTATATACAATATATACATACAATACATGCATCAAATCTATATGCATATCTTGCACAGCAGTCATTCACTGTAACACTCAAGCTCCCCCCCCCCCCAAAAAAAAATATTAAAGCCTAGAATAGAACCCTGGTAGCTCCTTTACATTGTAAACTAGCACTGTCAGTACTGTCACGGTATTGAGAGTTTAAAATAATTAGTAATAAATTGAATGCTAATGAAATGTCATCGACATTAATTAATTAATTAAATATAATACTGGTGTTGAAATTGTCAATGATTACTTCCTCTTAACAGGAAGTGAATGCACAATATAATTAAGTCATCCCCTGACTTGGCCATACATGTGGTAGGTGCATACATGTACTATATAGCGTGACAAGCATTAACTTGTATGGAATGGACCTTATTCACTGATGTCATGTAATCAACCTCAAACTGTATGAACCTTCATTATATAACCTGGAACTTACCGTAGTGGATGTGATTTCAAGTCCTGCTCATGATCAGACCATATTTCTGTACATAACAATGTCACTGAACCCGGAAACACCAGTTCTATAGCTCTCTCTATTATGGATATGGTAGTATTCCATATGTAGGGAGAATGTGGAAACAAAATGGCAGAAAAGGAATTTATACATACAATATCTATACATAGGTTTATAGGGGTCATAAACTCCAAAATTACGTACATTTAGCTGCTCAAAGCAAGTAAATTAATACTAACTGAAATAATTGTATTTTCTGCATATTTACATAGCATAATATGTCACAATTAAATACGTGACATGCATGCAGATAAAGCATATGTAAAATTACAGTTCATCTCGGAAAATGTAGACACTACAAACTATATCAAATACAAAATTGCTTGCCAAAAGCAAGTTAACTAGACTTCTTGGATTCACTTCTCAGCTTCTGCCTCAAAGCCATGATGTCGTTTACAATGTTCCTCTTGAGGATGGCAGACGTGCACAGAATACTGCCCATCATTCCGCCGGTAATCCCACAAACAGCGACATCCTGACCTGCCAGGTACAAGCCCTCAAATTGGGTTTCAGGGCGTAAAATGGTCATACTTTCAGCAGAAAAGCGTTGAATATTATGGTCCATCCCATAAATTTCCCCAGTTGGAGCTCCGAGATAGTACTGAAAGGTTAGTGGTGTGCCTACATCCAAATACTCAACTTTATCTTCCAACTGCGGGTACATTTGAAGCAAATCGTTCCACAGAATTGTTCCCAGCTCTTTCTTGACTGCCTCATAGTCCTTGCCACGATGCTGTGTAGCACTGCCCACCCACTCTTCAAACCACTTATAGGTGCCACCTGAGATGATAAGGCATGTTGATTTCCCTGGAAATCTCTCCTCCCACACCGGATCCTTGGTGGACGGAAAGGAAATGAAGGACATGGGGAAATACTGGTCTAACTCTGGGGAATCCCCTTCCAGTGCCTCAACTGACTTATTGAAATCATTGTTCTTCCAAAGCCAAATATTTTGTCCCTTTGGAAGACCCAGTTCTTCTGCTGTTCCCTTGAGTCCAATGAAGACCTGAAGACAAGACATACTCTGTCCCACACTATCCACAGTCTTGTGAACAGCCTCACTCAGTACGTCTTGCTTGGGAAGAAGTTTACGTGTCACCTTCAGGCCAGTACTAGACACTACCAAAGGTGCATGAATAGTATGGTTCTGGCCTCCCTTGTTTACAGTCACACCGACAGCCTTCTTGTTCTGTTCGTCAAGTAGAATTTGGGTGACTGGTGCTCTTACCATAACTTTCCCGCCATTTCGTTCAATGATGGGAACCATTACATAGGGAATCTCACTGCTCCCACCAACCGGGTAATAACCACCTGACGCAGCAAAGTGCTGACACAGAATAAAATGCATCCCAGCGGGGGCCTCTGAAGGGAAAGTACCTGCAGTAGATTGAACAACATAAGTACGTAATAAGCACATGTTCATACGTACATACATGCCTACTTGTGTACTACAATGAAACCTTTCTACGCTGGTCACCCTGGGACTATGAGAACATGTATGCATGGCTTATGGGGGAGGTTGGAGAAGACAGGTCCTTTCAAGTGCACAAGGCCAAATAAACTGGTCGGTTTAGATAGTGCGGCCACTTGTAGAGGCCGAGATATGTAGGTGCAAGAAACAGAAGAGCTTACTGCAAGAAGGTATAACATGTGCTGTTGGCTATACTGAATGAGCTCAAATTTTTGCAGGATGAAACTTGTACAGATAGGCAATTTCACAATTTCTGTGAATCCTGCTTTAATCCTACTTTCCTTTAACCTTCATTGATATAAATTTCATCTGTTTGGGGATGAAAGCCATTAGATAAAAGAGCAAAGGTGCTGCAGTGCTCCTTGATGACCCTTGTTTTCTGACGGTCATTTTGGTCATTGCACAAGAGCTTGATCTAACAATTACACACACGACCTCCAATACAAGAAAACCGCAATGTTTTACCCTATGAAAATTTGAGCACATACTGTATTGTACTATAAATGATCTCTATTCCAACATTTTATCAAGAATCAAGGTTGTGCAACATTAGATAGTGTAAATAACATTACACAGATACTTAGAACAATTCTCGTGAGGTGGATGTTTTTCCACCAGTCTGGATATGGAATTCTCAAACCTTGGTTAGCTCTCCCTTAATGAGTTTACAACAAAAATGCCATCAAAACCCTCCTTGGGCCATATGGCAGTCCCATAACCAAACGGGACATCTTTTCACCACAAGCTGAGGGAGAGCTTTCATTCCTCTTGAAGCAAAGACTGAATTCAAGGTCAAGGTCTTGTGCAATGACCAAAATGACCGTCAAAAGAACAGGGGTCATCGAGAAGCACTGTACACATGAGTAAAGACTTCACATTCATATGACTGTGCAATCTTTACTCATGTGTATATACGTACATACGTACAGTTTCATCATCAGTCCAATACTGTGTTTTATGTCAACTCTACACATTGTTCTCTTGTACTGTAAGACGGACTGTACCATATATGTAAACAAGTACAATTACATAGCGTCACTGAGACTGAAACTGAAATACACATTTAAATCCTTCAAGCTAAGAGGGAACTAGATAGGATGCTGTGTATACATGTAAATACATAGGAATTTTCTACATGGTAGATTTCCAGATTCATGTGCAGAGACAATTCAGTAATGAGGACAGAGCCCCACTCACCATAGTCAAGGCAGTTGTAGGAAAGGACTGCCTGTAGGTCTTTGTTGTCTGTTATCTTGTCCAAAAACTCTTGCAAACTGTAGTTCATTGTCTTGTAGGAAGGAAACATCTTAAAGAACAGTCCGGTCTTTATGAGCAACTTGCTGAACCACAGAGGAGCAAGTTTCAGTAGACCCATTGCAATAGTAATACTCCTTACAGACCCTGCAGTGGCGTAGAACTTTCTAATAGCTTTCTCCTCATCTGGAAAGTGCTTGATGAGTTCTTCTATTTGATCCTTTCTTCCTTTCACTAGTGGGATTCTCTTCGCAGAGCTCGGATCTCCCAGAGCTACATAGTCAAATGTATCATTCATGGCTGCCCAGTCAAGCTGCCCTTCAGTGATTTCATCCACTATAAACCGCAATGATGAGCCCTTGTGCATTTCACCAATATAGTGCAAGCCAGTGTCAAACTCAAAACCTGTGTAGACAAAGAGAGATGAGTGGATTGAAAATACATGTCAACACACAAAGAGTGTACGCACACTGTAAATCGTATTGAGTCAGAACTAAACAAACCGCAGCAACAGTATGGGTACAGGGTCTCACATAGTTTGGGCAAAAAGTTTGAACGAGTACCATTGCTCAGTTACTCTACAACTGCTGTTTACAAAGCATGTGAATGTCTAACTTGATAGACTTCATTGCAGCTACAGTTGTCTCTGAGTGCGCGTGCACTATTTGGAATGATCTACAATCGTTAAAAGGAATTATTCACATAAAACAGGTTTCACATGCTCGTTTGGGGGTGGGGTCAATGGGGATGAGGATGGACCATATCCAGGATTCTCCCCGCACCCCAATAAACCCTTTGGTATGTACACAAATATTGTATGCAGGGGGAATTTCGCAACCAATAGTACTACCAACACACCGGTGTTCTCCCCTGAAAAGATCAGGTACATATGTTGAGCATGTACATACATATGTACATGCATACATACATCATCATAATATACACGTACATACATACAATGCATCACAATTGCAGCTTCAGTTTTGGGCAATAGCATGATTTGTACTAAACATTGATTCCCGATAATCCATAAATGCATGGATGCTGTTTTCCTACAAATAGTATTAAATTCTAGAAAAGAAGACATGTTGGACCAACATACCTAAGATACACAGAACAAAACATGGCTGGCTCTACCAGTAGGATGTATTTAGAGGACAAAACCTATGTGTAGATACACACAGGTGTCATGAGCATAGTACGAATTGAGGAAGAAGAAACCCATCACATCAAACTGGATAGTAAATACGTAGAGTTCCTCAATTATAAGTACAATTACTTTGATTAGCGAATCAAACACTGGTAACTGCACATGGAATGCAAAATAATGATTAAATAGCAGGGGACAAATATTAAATTAAACTTTTGTTGATCGCTTACACTTTAAGGTACATTTGTACATAATTCTGGAAGATTTTGGACTTGTAAACGACAGTGGAATCTCAATATAGCAAGTCTTAGGGGACACTAAAAATTCTTCACTATATCAAAAATTTGCTATAAACAGCTAAACTTTCATAGCAGAGCAGTCACTGGGTCACATGCACTTGTTCACTATAAGCAGAAATTCACTGTAAGAATGTCCTTTGTAACGAGTTTCCACTGTAGAGAGTTACCTCTTTCGAATGTTGGTCGATATTACGTGAGTCCATACAGATATCAGAACATTCTCAGAATACAGTCAGCTAGATCTCTGAGATAGTGGATGAGTTTGTCCTGTACTATGGACTGTGTGGTAGCCGCAGGCTATCTGAGAAGCAGACGGGCGAGGACATTACACACAACCACATAGGCTGATTCATAGACGGAACGAATGTTGCTCTGCAAAATGTACGTGCGTAAAGTTGGAAGTAGTCTTGTGTGTTGCCACAATGGTAGGCTTCAGTGCAAGACTTCCCTGTTTGCTACTTTCAATTGAGACAACAAGTGTAACACACAATATCATGCAGATACGTACGTATGTACACACTAAGTAGACAAGGGTAGCAAATTAGAAAAGTAGAAAGTGCAGGGGTTCAGGTCCCTTCCCCTTCATCTAATAAACTGGCTTCATGTGCCTCCTAACCATAGATACTGTTGGAGACAGCTCTATGCTCTAACAAAGCGACAAGCGTGTCTAATTGGAGCACAGACTCCTCAAGCATAGATTAATACGGAGCAATGCATCCTTACAATAGGAGAAAACACTCCACAGTGCATGATAGCCTTCTGGACTCACCTTTCTCTATGTAAGTGTGGCAGCATCCTCCAGCTCTGTCGTGTTGCTCCAATACTAGTACTTTCTTCCCCGCCTTTGCCAACAAGCAAGCAGCAGTCAGCCCGCCTATTCCACTACCGATAACAATCGCATCCAAATCCTTGGGAACGTCACCTATTCTGAATCCTTGCTTCAAGACCTTGTCTCGCTTTGCAAGGTCAGTTTCTATGGGCCTACGAGGTCTCTGAGCAGACACGGAGAAAAGATTGGGAGAAGAAGAGCCGAAAATGATCCATAGTTCTTTCTTTAGATATTTCAGAATGAAAACGGCAATAGCTAGAACAACGAAAAGCAAAATACCCCACGAAGATATGAGCGCCATGACAAACGTCAACCCTTTACCCGGACAGTAGACCTTTCTATGTAGTCACGATTGACCTCACTGAGAAAGGTTGCCCGACGAGAACTTCAGGTCATGCAACCCGATTGCATAATTCATTGGTGGAATTGCGCAAGCCATATAAACAGTGGATAAAAAAGCATAGCTCATAGACAATAGAAAAAGTATTTATGCTAAAAGCAATAACTGCTGACTTAAATTTGACTTAATGTATGTAAATATTAGCAAAATAGTATGTTCGACTTTTGGGGTTCCTCATTAGAAGGACCGGCTTTTGTAAACCACACGTTTGTGACAACTGAACCAGATCAAGCAATAAGAAAACAGGACAGAATCCAATTCCAAAGCCTCGCCCCCGACTATGCTGGTATCCTCCTGTTGTGACATACCCCATGATTTTCCTAGAGGGGACGACTGGTTCAAGCTGGAAAGATGAAGTCACATCCGTACATGAAGCTGCTACAGACTCTGCTGTATTGTCCGTCTTCCTAGACTTCTTCAGATCCTTCTTCCATTTCTTCTTTGCTTGTTTCAATACCTGCTTGGAAAGGGCACTCTTGCCAATGTGCACCTGACCTCCATCAACAACACAAGTGCCCCGAGGAACAATCGGCTCTTCCGGACCAGCAGATGACTGACTTTCCTTGTAAAGTTGCAGATCATCAACACTTGGAATACAAAGCATTGAATACCTTGTTGGACATCCACCCCTAGCCGGCACAACCTCCACTGCTACCAGTGCTTGTTGGAGCTCTTTACTCTGAAGTTCATCTGTGGGTGAACTCAATGATGACAGGGGCTGACTGAACAGTGCAGATAGACACCGGAGGTGTTGGTGTGAGCGCAGGACGTAAAACCTACTCGGAGAACTGGGTGAAGTCGGATCCAAAGGAAACAAGCTATCCCAAGGAAGATCAAATGGTGATGCCACAGCAAGCTTGCCGTAGTTTGGTCTCTTGGCTGGTGGGCGCTTGGAGTAAGACTGTTCCATTTCTGCCTTCTCTTCCTGCGCTACTGTACACGCTGCTGGACAGTCAGGATAGTCTGAGGGGAAATGGAGACAGTTTGACTCAAAACCCACTCTCTGCAACTCCTCCAACCCACAGACACGAGCACAGTGGTAAACACTGTTGACAAGAAAGGCCATTGACCATCCTTCGGGAGATATAATGTCCCATCCTGCTAAAGGTGCTTTGCGAGACAGTGATGTTTGGTGATCATGGTGGACTAGGAGCGTAGGTATTAGACATTCTACATCTCCCACTTCAAGCACTTTGCAACGAACCAGCTTTCCTGAACGTGTTTGATTCACCACGTGATCAGGAACTTTGGACTGAGACACAGAGCAGCGTGTTTGGCTGTCCCAGATTGGGCAGAAGGAAGACCAGGCAACATTGGTGGCTGCTGGTAATTTGGAAGAATGTTCTGCAGGTACACCAAGATCTTCACTTTCCTTGTCTTCCCATCTATTACCAATATCAGAGCCATCATCATCATCATCATGTCCACAATACCCACCGCCATCATCCTTCCTATCATCATTCTGTCCACTAAGACCACTGGCTCGATCATTATCATCTATTTCAGCATCTTTCTTACCAACCCCAGTTCTCACATGCTGGTCAGTTACATCATGTGGTCCAACACCACTACTCCCCCCAAACAGTTCATCCCCACCATCACTATCACCCTCTCCAACACCCTTATCTTCACCATCACCATCATCTCCCCCACCATCCTCACTATCACTCCCACTTATACATTCCACTCCACCTTTGTCAGAGGATGTAGGGGATTCAAGATACTGTTTACCCACAATAGAAGGATCCATCTCAGTTTCATCATCACTGATTTCACTATCAACAATCTCAGAAAGTGAATCACCCTCTTCCATGGGCTCTCCTTCCTGCTGCGTGTGGGAAGTGGCAGTGCGTTGTGATGGAGTAGTGCTCCTGGGGTCTCGCACCACACACCCAACAACAGCACCGCTTGGTACGTGGGAAGAACAGAGATCTACCAAAGATGTCTTTTCTGACAGACCCATATCTTCCTCCTTCAAAGATTTCCACCATTTAATCTCCTTAAGAATGTCATCTCTGTCTTTCTTGGTATGTTTTTCCAAAAGATTCAGGTATTTCTCCCTTTGCTCAGCATTTCCTCCCTCCCCAGTGCCTGGTCTAGCCTCACGAAGTAGAGTTGTGATCACATCCAATGACTTTGCACCCAACAGCCGCAAGTGAGTAAACTCATCTTTTCTCACTACTACAGAGACAGAGGACCCGGAACAAGCTGTAGTCAATTCATTGCTAACATCTCCAGTCATCGAAGGGTGGACCCAGACCCACAGCACTCGCATACGAGCTTCTCCAACAGGGCACACATTCTCTGGTCTCCACATGATGTCAGCAGGACCCAGACACCCAAAGGGATACTGTTCACATCTGTACAGCATCACTTTGCCTTGATACTGACCAGTGAGGTAGCTCTTTGCACCACATGTTAATCCTAAAACAGATCAAAGGAACTTGTATGTAATGCACAGAACAGATAATAAGGGCTGTAACATGATGGAAATGGGTGTTGTTACTGTTCTGCACAGCTCAACAAATCCTGACATGGCCTATGGCTTTTTTCCCCATGCTGAACACATACACACACACATGTACATGCACACACACATGTAGGCACACGCACGCACACATACACATACACATGCATACCCACCCACAAGCAGGCACACGCACGCACACATACACATACACATGCATACCGACCCACACCCACCCACCCACACACATACACACACCACACACACACACAAACGCCCACACACACACACACCACACACACACACACACATACACACACACATACACACACACACACACACACACACACACACACACACACACACCACACACACGCACCACACACACAGATGCTGCCTACCACAGTACAATAGTGCAATGTACCTGTGGCAGGATTTGTGAGAAGGCCCATAGCAGACAAAATGGCTGACTCCACACCGGATAATTCAATACATTGATAGTAGGACACATCCTGTACATAAGGAAGAACAGGACTTGAGAGTAGCGACAGTAAAACATTGAAAACTATTGTGCTGAGCACAAATACACAAAAGTACACAAAAACAAACTAAATTTAGTACATACTACATACACAGGAAAACAACTACGGACAGAAATAACTAACTACCATACAGTATACATAAAACTCACAAGAGGTAAAAATTTCGGAAATTCTTAAGTTTGTGAATGACATGAACATGTGTACAAACATACCACTCGGAAGGATTTGTGAATGACTAACTTACGAATACCTACTAAACATGCAGTGAAATTGTGTTGGTAGAGAATACTGACAATTCCCCATAGATACGCACTGCAGTCTGCTCTACTTGGGAAACTAAAGAGATAAAAGGTTTGGAAATCAGAACCCCCAAATTCCCCAATAACCACTGCCAAAAGGGACCACGTACAGCAGGGCCATCTCCGCCCAGGATAGAGAATAGAGCGGTGTAAACTCACACCTACTGCTGCTAGTACATGACAAAACTTTTCTTGCTTGTACCTGACTCATATTTGCCTACCAATTCCCACTTTCCATCACTTGTGAATGATAAAGTGGAAGAAATTGCATCACACCACTACAGTTGATATGTAGCTAGTCCTGGTAGAGCTTTCAATACTTTGTATGCACAAGAACTCCCAAGACACTCACCGACAACAGGCAAGATGTACCCAGAGCTCTGTATGTTGCCCTAACTCCTTTGCCTGTGTCCCTCAGTGCAAGCTTGTAGCCCCACTTGGAGACCATCTTCATTCTCTTTGCGTGCCACACATGTGTCTCCAACCACGTTGCTTTGTCGCTTCTTCTCCTGTACTCTTCTCTGAGGTTTCTTGGGTACCTTCTCTTACGACGCGATGGCAGCTTTGTCTTGGAATTTTCCAACGGCAGCATCTGAGGACACAAGAGCGAATTGTGTAATCACCTACAACTATGTGCTATTGATGTGTTCAGGAATGGACTATGGCAGTAAATTTGTATTACAATAAAATTTCCAAACCTGAAGTCTATGAGATGAGGATACAGAATACTAAATGTCTCAATAAAGAACACAGTTTGCGGTCCTGGGATATTCCTCTCTATTGTTTCAATGCGTTTGAACCTCCAAAAGAGGACAACCTCTCTACAAAGGCCAAAGCACCTGTTTCATATCACCCCAAAAATCTCCTTCATTTGTGGGTTCCATAGCACTCCACTACCATTTTATCCGCCAACCCTGTACTGACGTAGTCTGGAGTTGCTGACCATTTCTACCATTTTATTGGGTAGCCACATAAATGGCAGAAATAGACAGCAATACCAAACTATTGTCATAGCCAGTACATTATGAAGTCAGAACCACTGACTGGGGTAATCCACCACAAACAATAGTCAACCACATATTCTCCAGTGCATATTCCAGTAAATTAGTAGTAGAGAGTTATCATGCACAGTACAGTACACACAGAGAGAGTCCATGTTCAAACATGATAACTGGATTAACACAGAGAAGAGTGCTCTATCCAAGCTTAAGCTGAGCCAGATGCAATGCAGTAGAATGCACTTGGTACCTGATAGCTGCCTAGAAATACTACCACTGCTGCGAGACTTGGACACTTAAAGAGGACAAGACAAACCACCCTGTAGGAATGCTTGGGGCTGCTTCGAGACCTAGGGTCGCACCTAGGGTCGCACCTTGGGATACACACATTAGTAAGCATCCAGGAATCTAACCTCCGCATGTGCTTCTTCTCTGACTTTCCTTGGTAATCTCTTGACATCGTAGCTCATGGCTCTTCTCCTCATATGTCTTGGGAGCCTCTGAAAGGTCCTCTTCGACCCGCCTCGACTGTTTACAGCCGTCAACATGGCTCTCAGTTCAGACGCTCTAGCTCGAGCGACGTTAAAAGGACTGATCAGAGCCTGGGACATCTCTTCTTCAAACTGCAACACATCTTGTGGTTGATTGGAGTACCCTTTCTTCTTTTTAGCTTTGGGAAAGGAGACTTCAGAATCGGAAACCTTTGCTACTGCAGAGCCAGAAGAGGACTCCATTTTTACCCGTATAATATGCTAGTCCACGTGTAACCGCGTGCTGAGCTAATCAGCGGGACCTCTCTATAACGGACATTTTGGAAACTGCATGAAAAAATAATTTGCTATAATTGTTATTATAGAGGTTTCCACCATTCAGAGGTCAATCGACTTATAAAATTGCATGCATGTATATGGACGTACCAACTTAAATTTATAGTTATTGTGCTGTGTACACATCACTACATAAGCCTGTACAGCATTGTGGTATATTCACCGGCCTGAAGAAGAATTGACTTTTATTACAAATATCAATTATATATATATATATATATATATATATATATTATATATTATAAGAGAGTACACACATGATCCTCTATAGCTACTTTAAGCTCACACAGATCGAGGATCAGTGTCACCACTCAGGGATTTAACTCATTAGCTATTATTAGTACTTGTAGTGTATAACTGAATTATATTATATAATAGGGCATTAGAGCCCTATCTTATGCATGTTTTCTTTATACTACTAGGGTGTTTTGAATTTAATCATATATATATATATATATATATATATATATATATATATATATATATGTATGTATGTATACTCAAAGCAATCAAATATTATTATACAACCTTGCAAATTAAATTGAAATGGTGGATAAAAATAATTGTACCAATGGTTGAATAGAAACGCAGACCAATAGTATGCATTACACACAAACAGTTCACAGAGAGCTTGACTTCATGTTAACATCTTTGATACTATCATTGTCCTGATTAAGGGATGATTGAGGGGCGCGACTGGAAGATTTGGTTCCTGAGAAACAAAAAGGAGTTCACCAAAAATACATAACAAAGGCTACAAAAGTAAAGAAATCATCCTAACTCATGAATGTAATTAAATATCCATTTCAACTTGAGGAACAACCATTGTACATGAATATATACAGCTAGTATTCCACTTAGAGTACATTGTGTGATTTATTTCACACGTATGCTGGTTGAATTCATGCAAAAACAATCAGAAAAAATGTACTATGGTAAATTAGTGGACACATTGCTTTGACCTACCATTTGATTTAGTGGTTCCATTCTTTGCTTTAGTCGTAGCAGTCTGTGAACAAAAAGAAAACAGCACTCTATAAGCAAAGGTGAAATGATTCGATCATGAATGTCAATACTAACTAGGCAGAAAATTCAAATACACTCCCTCCCCCTTGCATATGTGTGTGTGTGTGTGTGTGTGTGTGTGTGTGTGTGTGTGTGTGTGTGTGTGTGTGTGTGTGTGTGTGCGTGTGTGTGTGTGTGTGTGTGTGTGCATGAGCAGAGAGGAGCCATCCAATGCCAGGCATGTAGCACTTGGTTTCTAAGTAAAGGTGGCCTAGCTGTGCACATAATATGCAGACCTGAACACTAAGAACTCTTACTTTGGTGCCCAATTGGGGCTTGTGTGACCGTCTTAATGACAACAATTAACAGGACAGGACAGGTGTGTGTGTGTGTGTGTGTGTGTGTGTGTGTGTGTGTGTGTGTATGTGTGTGCGTGTGCATGTGTGTGTGTGTGTGTGTGTGTGTGTGTGTGTGTGTGTGTGTGTGTGTGTGTGTGTGTGTGTGTGTGTGTGTGCATTTGGTGTTGTGTGTATGTGTGCAGGTGTTGGCTTATACATACATAATGTTTCAAGGCTTTAATATTATTAACAGGATGCCCATCTCACAAAAAATGTTAACAAAAGTCTACAACAAGCAACCTATAGTAGCCAGGCCTAGCTATTTCTGTACTATGGTAGCTTTTTAGAGATATTTTGGGCATGCTTGCTTCATATGTGCTTGCATGTGACAATTCCTACATATGTGATATAAAAGTGAAAGTACACCCACAAAACGCTCAAAAACTTACAGACGACTCCCTAATAAATGATGATTTTGCCTTGGCTTTTGTACAGCACAGTTTGAGTTTGCTCCAAACTCTGTCATGCCTCACAACGTGGAACAGGAAGATGAATAATCCCTACATGTTGGAGAACATCATTGGCAATAGACACTATAAACTACTGCATGCACTTTAATTCTTGCATGGGTTTTGTAGATTACAAGCCTGCGAAAGTTTATATACCACAAATATTTAGATGTGGCTCTTCTGTAATGTCAAAACATATCCTCAAATATAAAACACAAAAATTGCATAAATCTAAGATCCGCAAAAGTTTCATCCCGCGAAAACTAAAGTGCAGACGGTATACGTATGTTCAAGAATTCGAATCACTCTATAGTGATATCATGCAAATATGCAACTGCAGATATACTGTACAAGTTTAAACTTTTGTACAGCTAAACTGCAACAGTTATGAATTTCATGAAGGATCAGGGAATTGTGAAAATTCTCTTGAACTTCCTTCAATTCCCTAGACATATTTACAGTAGTAAACTATTTTAAAAGATATTGTAAGAATTCACCTGTGTGAAAGTTTCAATTTTTACAGAAGTAATAAATTTACATATGCACCACACACGCATCATGTACGTATGCACCACACATGCATCATGTATGCATACACCACACATGCATCATGTACGTATGCACCACACATGCATCATGCACATATGCACCACACATGCATCATGCACATATGCACCACACATGCATCATGTACGTATGCACCACACATGCATGCATCATGTACGTATGCACCACACATGCATCATGTACGTATACACCACACATGCATCATGTACGTATGCACCACACATGCATCATGTACATATGCACCACACATGCATCATGTACGTATGTATACACCACACATGCATCATGTACGTATGTATACACCACACATGCATCGTGTACGTATGGACCACACATGCATCATGTACGTATGTATACACCACACATGCATCATGTACATATGCACCACACATGCATCATGTACGTATGTATACACCAGACATGCATCATGCATGTACAGTATATGACAATATACTGTAATAATACAGGATAAACTCAATGGGCAGTTACATACCTGTAGCACATTCAGTGCCACAAAAATGTAGGCAAAAATGATGGAGAATGTGGGATCAGCAGCAAACAGTCCAATGATCCATGTTAACCCCAGCAGAGGAAGGAGAATGATGATTGCTTTCAGAGCAAGCCTACAATGATGATAGGAAAAGTATATACGCATGTACTAATATGTCAAGTGTGCAGAGCATAGCAATAAAAGCATGATCCCATGGTATATGTGCTCAGTGCCATTGTAGATTGGCTAAGACAGACTCGTAATATTATGGTTGACAGAGAGTCTATGGACAGACAATGACAAATACACAAACAAATTTCCTTTGTAACTACGCATGCAAATACAAATACACACATATGTATATGTACATGTACACACACACACACACACACACACACACACACACACACGATAGTGCACATACACACACATACGACAATGAGCAATACAAACACAACTCACTTAGCATTTTGTCTGCTGATTTTCTCATCGTCATCTGGCACTTCAATGCTGCGCTTTCCCATGTTAGACTTACACAGTGATCTAATTACAACTGCCAGCAATACAGTGTTGATCTGAGGAATGGAACAAGTGTCACTTCTCGGCACAAGGAATCAAACTGCCGATGTGCGTACGTACGTAGTAAGGTGTGTATGATAGACAGTTAGGCACGTACTGCAGCAGGTCCTGGATCAGGAATGTATGTAGTTACGTATGTAAAGCTATACAAAATCTACTCAGGATGGACAGATATAGCTGGCTATGTAGCAATTGCCACACACACTGTACGGTGTTTGTAGCTATTTAATTGAGAGGATAGCCAGCTGATGTCAGGTCACCTGTCGTAGTACACACATACAGTATAAACTCTTTAATCCGCCACAATTGTTATTTTGAACCGAATATGGCTGATTGAGGAGTTTGGCTGATTAAGTAGATCATTGTAAATGATCAAGTATTAGGTATCAGAATTTCCTGCGGGTGAAGGTGGTGGTGGATTAGGAGTTTACATCATAGCTGGTCATGGTACAGATACTCTCACTCCTCAAGCACATTCTATTGTACTCTATCAAAACACAATGTGCAATGAGTGAAAACATCACCAATTGATTCTATGTATATTTACACACAAACCTATACTAAAATGTGTCTACACGGCATAGATTGCACAAATATCGTTTGCAATGTTACATGTATTGCAAGCAATGACTGCACGGTCAAGTGGGTCAGTGCCTTAATTCTGTAGGTGAGCTTACGTACTATGATGATGACGATCATGGGAACAACAAATGACCAGATCAATCCATTCTGTGTAGGCAGCCAACAGCTGCAGGAGAAAATGGACACAAACAACCTTAACATCACAGACAACCATGCAAAGGGTATGACAGTTATATTGCGAGCAAAGAATGTGCCATGTGTATCCTCACGGCAAATCATTGAGGTTACAATGGCAGCATGTCAAGTGTTCAAAATAATTTCTTTTGACAATGTAGAGGGCAAATAGAACGAGTCATGCTGTATTATAAGATATGCCATGTACATTTCACATATCGACCAAAGAGCCTATAAAATTTTGCAGTGACAATGCCCTATGTAAAGTACGCTAACAGCAATCACCCTTTGCAAAGAATTACGTACGTACAGGTACGTACGTATGTACGCTTGTATGGGCATGCATGTACGTGTGGGTAAGTACGCATGTAAAAGGGTATGAAGGACCAGGTACAGATGAAAGTGTGCATGGGTGTACATGTACAGTATGAGTGGGTATATGTATGTACAGATAGGACAAGGTGTACTTATCACATTGATATATTATGCATGTATGTACATGCATATCATGCACACAATGTATATGTAAAATGACATGTATTTTGCATACATGGTTGGATCAGTCATGCTCTCAAATACGTATGACCTTTACAATGCCAGATCACATTTAAAGACTGCCATGCATGCCTGCACTCTGATGTAGAGCACCCTCAATATGTACTACGATCCTTCATAGACGGGTGTACCTGGTCAAATCTTACCTAACAATGATGTTGGTCCGGTTGTCTCTTATGAAGTAATCATACCCAAGCCCAAGAGAAAGTCCAAGGGTGAAGACAACAATTGGGATAGGAGTAACTGCAATGGGCAGAAATTGAGGAAGAGATAATGACATTGCACACTGTACTTGGGTGAATTAATGAGTTTGGCTGATTGTCCAAATCAATGTGCAGCCTTTAAATCAATTCATGCCCAAAATTGATGGTGGATAAAGGACTTGGTGATCAAAGTGGTGGCCGATTAATGAGAATTCACTGTATGTACTGTATGTATGTACATGGTACATATTAAATTATAGTGCATGAAATGTTCACAAAATTCTACCAGTTCTACAAACTGCAAACTTTTCTTCTGGCAATGATTCCCAGCTATAATGTCATTGGCATGTGCCATGGAAACACAGGTACACTCACCCCATCCTAAGGCAGCATAGAAATACAACCATCCTTGTTTGTGAGCATCAAAAACCTTCACCAACATGTTGTACAGGAGAACAGCTTCACAGAGTGTCCAGCAAAAGGTAGCGAGGAAGAAGTAGTGGAGTAGAGCAGTGACAAACACACACAAGCCCTGAAGGAGGGGGGGAACACACTGAATGTCAACCAAAGAAGATGTGGTAGGAAAATAACTACAATACTTGCTTACTTCGATAACTTTTGCTGTCTCTATGCCAACACAGAAAACGAACAAGCCACATGCTAATGCAATGGCCAAATTCAGGATAACAAAGTTATTCACTTTGTTGAAGATTTCCTTTCTGCAAGAAAATACAAAAGGATATCAAATCCACTCCTGTTTGGTTCTACACAGAAGGCACTGGCACTGCAATATAACAATGTAATTCCGCCTATAACCAATGGATAAACACATCATACTATGCACATCCGAGCTACACAGTGGAACCTCTTACAACTAACTCTAGCTACGAATAGCAGAAACCCCAATCTTTATAATAGACTGTTTCTGTAAGTTCAGATAAATTACTATCTATGTAAGATAATGTCTGAATAGTGGAAGCAAGCCGCGCTTTTCAGTTCTTAAAGTGTCCGTTGTAGAGAGGTTACCCACAGATCGAAGGTCACTATATACGTATATCTCTATCTTTGGCCATACTTATGTTATACAGTTGATTTCTCGACTATAAAGGACACCTCCAAAATGCAGCCCCTTCCTTAGATGGGACACCATTGCTCAGCCCAATTTGAATCTCCCCTGTTGACATGTGTGCATTTACATTCTCTGTTATAAGGATACCTCCATATAAAGGACAGTTTACTGTGGTCCCAATGGTGTCCTTATTATGGAGGTTTCACTGTACACCAATCACACATGCAACCTGTGAGTTCCTGCATGGTGGCATGCATGGCTAACACTCTCACCACCACCGTCTGCATGCTAGGAAGACTAAAGTAGATCAGACAGTACCCAGGCTGGTAA
>CAUJGJ010000125.1:1820000-1907500 GCA_963170055.1 Halisarca cf. caerulea
CAAGCAGGCACCACCAAACAAGCAACCACCACTAAACAAGCAACCACCACCAAACAAGAAACCACCACCAAACAAGCAGGCACCACCAAACAAGCAGGCACAACCAAACAAGCAGGCACCACCAAACAAGCAACCACCACCAAACAAGCAGTCACCACCAAACAAGCAGGCACCACCAAACAAGCAACCACCACTAAACAAGCAACCATCACCAAGCAAGCAACCATCACCAAACAAACAACCAAAACTAAACAAGCAACCACCACCAAACAAGAAACCACCACCAAACAAGTAGGCACCACCAAACAAGCAGGCACCACCAAACAAGCAACCACCACTAAACAAGCAACCACCAGCCAAACAAGCAGGCACCACCAAACAAGCAACCACCAGCCAAACAAGCAACCACCACTAAACAAGCAACCACCACCAAACAAGCAACCACCAACAAACAAGCAGTCACCACCAAACAAGCAACCACTACCAAACAAGCAACCACCACCGGCCAAACAAGCAGTCACCACCAAACAAGCAACCACCAACAAACAAGCAGTCACCACCAAACAAGCAACCACTACCAAACAAGCAACCACCACCGGCCAAACAAGCAGTCACCACCAAACAAGCAGGCACCACCAAACAAGCAACCACCACCAAACAAGCAACCATCAACAAATAAGCAGTCGCCACCAAGCAAGTAGCCATCACCAGGGGCGTATCCAGGATTTAGCTCGGGGGGGGGGGGGGTGCTGGAAATTTGCTTACTCCCCCTACATGTTTTGAGGGCTGCATATTTATATTCACATGTATAACATCATTTAACTTTAGAACCAAACATCAAATGAAAAGAGACATGTAGATTATTATTTGAACATCTCAAGTTGCACAAACCAGTCTATGATATCATATAAATTACCAAGCACTAACTGAAGCTATGGTTTTGAGCGTGGGGGGCTAGAGCACCCCAAGCACCCCGTGCACTGGATACACCCCATGCACTGGATACGCCCCTGACCACCAAGCAAGCAGTCACCACATACACACAGTATAGTAGCAGGGGACACTTCTACTCAAGCACACAGTGAGGAAATGAACATACTTAATAATTGTAGACACAAAGTCATCCATTATGTCTAACTCCCTTGGAAAGAGAGAGAGTAGGATTGCATTTCTGTCTTCTGAAGCATCAATCAGTCTTTCAGCAATTTCACGCACAGTCTTGTAAATTTCATTTGGAGTTGGGAGTGTAAATTTTGGCACTCTAGAAAATCCTTGGAATTTAAATTTTGGTTCAAATAAGTCAGCAAGCTGTGAGGGCATGCAAAGGAAACAGTACATACATACACAGCAAGCCTACATCAGATAAGAAATACATACATATAATGACAACATTCTATGCAGAGCTGTATTCCTATGGGATACTGTATGAACACAGATGCGAGCATGAAACAGGAAAAAGATGCGCTCATGTAGACAAAATCTGATAAAATAATAGTGTGTGAATTGCATGTACGTATGCATGCAAACATACAGCAACGTGGAAATTCAGGTGTGTAGCTACAGTATGTATGTATGTAACTCTGTACAGTTGCATCCACCTACGTACATGCTGTACATGTACACAAGTATGCAGACACACGTGAACTTACAAGTACACACACACACACACACACACACACACACACACACACACACACACACACACACACACACACACACACACGCACACACACACATATAACAAACACAACACACACACACACACACACACACACACAACACACGCACACACACACATACACACACACACACACACACACACACACACACACACACATATAACAAACACGCGTATACACACACACACACACACACACATATAACAAACACAACACACATACACACACACAACACATGCATGCATGTTCACATGACATGTACACAACACACAAAAAAACATACACACAACAGGAACAACAACAACTATGTAGTTTACACTCATGAGTTGTACACACTTGTGTGCAGTATCTATGTATTGTAGTAAACATATGTACACACAATGACATACAGACATATATGTATACGTATCTACCAGAGGTGGAGCACCCCACACTTACGTCGTCTTCTATATCTGAGAATATTGAACTGAGACAATCCCTCACATCTGTTCTCTTCCACACACCATTAGCCTCACACACCCTGGACACAGAACCTAAAGGCAGAGATAGAGTCTACTGTAGTGAACGCACAACGTACTGCACTGCAAAATGTGTACGTACATAGCATGACATTCACTGTTGAAGCTGACAGTAATTATCAGGCTCGAGCATAATCACAAGAATATTACATTTGTCTTTTACAAGGAATTGGGCACAGTAAGCAGCACATTAGGTCCAGTTACATAGTATAAACCATAATAATGCAAGATAGAAAGTATGTGCATGTACATAACTACATACATACATATGTACATACATACGTACATATGTTCATACATACGAACATCATGCTGTACAATACATGAAGTATAGAGAAATAAAAATGTAACTTCAATACAGCAATTGTAAAATATCTACATACAGTACGTACGTCCATGTGGTTGTTGGTGCTGACAATATGGGAATATGGTACTATTATACATGTGTGCTCTAGCTAAGATATCACCTTGTCACAAACACTAAATATGAACTCAAGCGCATGCGACGTCACAAGAACCAATCAGCACACATGTATTTCACATGCAGCACATCGTGAATGCCTGAAAACTGGAATATGGACAAATACTGTGCATGAGTACACAGAAGTCCTATCAACAGTGAGCATTATGCATACGGAGTTTTTATATATGTATTATATATTAAAAGTATACGTGTAAATAAATTTTCTCACTAACTGTACCTTTTGCAGTTGTATTCGGCAACGCACAAGACTGTGTGGCTGTAGTGTTGGCTAAGGTAACATTCCACTGGTATCCCCAAGGATCTTGAATACTTGGACAGCTGGTATTGTCTGCGTAAATGCGGACAGTATATCAAGTCACTTCTGAATGTATATACATTGAGTTTCTAGGCACATACATACGTATAGGGGATTAATAATTTGTGTACGAATACTAGCAAAAATGTACAGTACATGCAGTATGCAAGTTTATCTCACTTCTAAATGGCTCTCCCTCTGTGTGTGTATGTGCGTGTGTGCATGTGTGCATGTACATGTGTATATGTGTGTGTGTGTGTGTGTGTGTGTGTGTGTATGTGTGTGTGTGTGCATGTGTGCATGTACGTGTGTATGTGTGTGTGTGTGTGTGTGTGTGTGTGTGTGTGTGTGTGTGTGTGTATGTGTGTGTGTGTGCATGTGTGCATGTACGTGTGTATGTGTGTGTGTGTGTGTGTGTGTGTGTGTGTGTGTGTGTGTGTGTGTGTATGTCTGTGTGTGTGTGTGTGTGTGTGTGTGCCTGTGTGTGTGTGTGTGTCTCTCTCTCTCTCTCTCTCTGTGTGTGTGTGTGTGTGTGTGTGTGTGTGTGTGTGTGTGTGTGTGTGTGTGTGTGTGTGTGTGTGTGTGTGTGTGTGTGCGCGTGTGTGCATGTGTGTGTGTATGTGTGTGTGTGTGTGTGTGTGTGTGTGTGTGTGTGTGTGTGTGTGTGTGTGTGTGTTGTGTACATCTATATTTATATATAGTTTTGTATAATTACACATACGTGTGTATGTATGCTGTACACGTAGTATGACATACGTACATGGTGTGTGGTGTGTTTGGGCCAGTAATACATACTACAATGCATGATGCTTGCTATTGCATACGTATATGTACATAAGTATACGTAGGTTTCTGTTAGTACATGCTTCTGCACATGTATGCATGCACATGTATGCACACACATGTATGCATGCACATGGTTGTTGATAGTTGTATCTACGTACGCAAGCGCATAGACCATAATGACAGATCACAACATCACAACCAACCTGAAACCTTCGGGAGGTTACATTGTGGGGAACTGTCCACAATCACCACAGTTGCCAAAGAAATGCCCCCCACCACCAGTCGCTGGTCCTCTGGTGAAATGGTTACAGTAAATGTCTCATTCCCTTCACATGAAGAATCCCCCAGCGTGACAATGGACACAGTAGTGAGTCTACTGGTGACTGAATACACCTTGGCAGTGTCTAGCACATAGTCCACGCTCCCTATGTATGCACAACACATACAAGAAGTAAGAAATTCTGGCATTAAGCATGGTATGTATATTTTTATGAACAAAGTACAACCATAAAGAAGGGGTAGAATGTATGTGTGTGTGTGTGTGTGTGTGTGTGTGTGAGTGTGTGTGTGTGTGTGTGTGTGTGTGTGTGTGTGTGTGTGTGTGTGTGTATGTGTGTGTGTGTGTGTGTGTGTATGTGCATACATTTGTACATACGTACATCTGAACCCGTCTGTACATGCATGTACGTATGTGAAAACTACGCAACATACTTACGGTTAGCTGTATCCCCACTTTGTGTCTGTATCAGAGTAAATTCAGCTGGAACAGGGAAGGTTGTGTTAGACATAACTGTCAGGTTCACTCGGTCTCCTTCCACAACATGGTACAATTGGTCTGCAAATTGAATGGTTGCCACTTCTCTATGAATTGTCACGGTAACTTGGGAAGGACTACCTAGATCAACAAGTGGTGAGGAATCCAAAATTTCCAGTTGCATCTGAAACCCTCCGCCATCTTGTGCAGCAGCAAGGACTTTTGTGATGTTCACAGTAGTCTGCACTGCAGTCTGTCCAGATGAGAAGGACAGCTGGTGTCTCATTACTGGTAGATAGAGACAGGTCATGTGAAGGGGAGAGCATTGAGGTAACATGCATTATATACATACCTATGTATATACATACGTACTTGTATGGTGAGGGGGTGAATTATGGGTGGATCAAAGGAAAAAGCGTGCTGACATTTGTAATGTAGCACAGGTCACTGATATACGCACACTGCCTAATTGATGTCAATTGATGTCAATTGGTGGGGTAAGTGGCTAAAACTGATCAACTCTAGATGAGACTGTACACACCAACAGTAACAGTGGATGGTTGCCAGGATACAAATTAGTTATATCCTGTCCAGGTGTGCTACAGCAGAAAATACAGCTAGTGCTGATGACCTCGGGCTTCACCCTCGGTCAATCAGCACTGTATTTCTGCTGTAGCACACCTGGACAGGATATAACTAATACATACACCATTCTCACTGCACCAAAACTGTGTATATATGTGTGTACCTGTTTGTGCACAAACATTTATGCACGTACATGCGTATGCACAACAAGGACACACACATAATTTGTATGCACATGCACATGCAAAACACATGTGTATGTACACACACGCGCGCGCACACACACACACACACACACACACACACACACACACACACACACCACACATGCACACAAACACGCAAACACACACACACACACACACAAACACACACACATACACACACACACATACGTACAAACACACACACACACAGAGGGTATATAGAAAATATCAAAACAAACTCACAGGTCATGCTGGAATGTTTGAAGAGTATTTTGACATGCACAGTCCCATAGACTGCTATGTTGGCCAATAGCTTGATCTCCATCTCCTGTTGACCAGGTTCTACACTGTAATCATTTTTCTCAAAACGTAACAGAAGATCTGAAAAATGAACATACGTACAGACAGTTGGGTATTGCAGCACTAGATCACGCTTATACAAGTTTTGATGAATGCTATGCATCCCTCACAAGGATCAGTTCTTTGGTTGCCAAAATATGTACATATTGCAGGGTTCTCCCCAGGATTTTTTGAAGGCATAGTGCTCCTTCCCCCCCCCCCCCCCCCCCCCCCCCAGTTAACAGATAAGGGCTATTGGTTTTGTAGTATGAAGCTTATGCTGCAATCCACAGTATGATTTTAGTCCTCAATGCATGCTGCAACAACAGACGCTACAACTCCAACAGTGCTAAAGGTGACAAATGTATCACCTGGATGGCTTCACAACAAAGGACTAAATTGGTTCGCTAGTGTGGCTTCACAGTATTGCTGGGGAGAACACTGATATTGTACTTGCTCCAAAAGTGGCAGTGAAAAACGCCCCGGGAAGCATGAAGCCATTTGTATCATTCACGCAGCTAGGATGCCAGTTACAAGTGGTTGACTGTATGTACGTATGAACGACTACTTGGTCGTATACTTCAGGTGAACATTAGGTGACCAAAACAACAATTGGCTAAAAATACAATTGCAAGACAATGCAGTAGTCGACCTACATTGTGACACAGGAAGGAAGTAACTACACACGTATATGTGTATCTACATTCAATACCTGATGCAACACGAAATATGTAGTGCCTGCTTTGAGAGACCACCCTTGTGAAAGACCACCTCTTTAGTAAGACTGGCTGTGCTGGTCACAAATGTAGTATGTGCCATACAAAATCTCCCTTCTCAGAGACCACCTTTCACATGTCCCTAAGGATGGTCTTTCTAAAAGGGTGCCACTGTACTAGATAGTGGGTTAAACCAGGCCATAAAACAAGTGAAGCATGCAATTGTGTGCCAAAAAAAACCTAGGAATTTGCTGGTCAGACACGCAAGCTGGGTAACCAAGTATCCATGCAGGTAAGACAGTCCAATAGACTATTTGCAAACTGTCTAGTATAGTTCTCAAACCTGAGACTGCTCAACATACGTACGTACACAAAATGAATTCAATGATTATGTCTTTGCATCACCCCTTGATATGAACCACTGCCATGGCTCACGATACTCAGTACATGTGGCAAGTGTTAGTTTAGAGTATCTATGGTTATACTACTCAATAAGACAATTGCTAAGTTGGATACGTACATCGGCATAACTGAATTAAGTGCATTTTCTCTGAACAAGTCTAACACTGGTGCTTTTACAAGGAAATCTAACTGTCCTGGCTGTGCATGCAGCACACATACACATCAGACAAATGTGCAACCTGTACTGGACTGTAGCACACTCCCATATGTACCTAGTCCATCATGTCTGCACAATTCACAATGAAAAAGTGGCAAACCACAGGAATTCTAACACAACATGTAGGGCAAAGCAGGGTATCATTGAACGTTGAGGTCCATGGGGGCCCAAAACAGCAACCAAATTTAGCCCCATAGGTTCAAGTCTGGGGTGGGGGTGGGGGGGCAAATTTGAAAATACGCATAGTGTCAACAGCAAATAACAGGTCTTATGTTTTGGTCAGTGTCGTTGATGGGCGTTAGGGATGCAGCCGTGTCAACTGTGTATGGCTAGACAGTGTAGCTGTAACAAAAGTAAGCACCCTGTTCCGGTTTACCCCACTTCACCCAACTCTCGTGCGTACATATACAGTCTGTATGTAAACTTGATATAGTCCACTCTTACACATACTAACCATCTAGTCTCGTACCCAACCCTGTCCGCCGGCCGGCGAATAAAATAGCGGCTGGCGGACAGGGTCGGGTACGAGACTACTAACCATCATCTTCCAGAATAGTGATAAGTGTGCTAGAATTGTTCCCTTTCTCAGTGCCAACTTCAAGAATGTTAAATTGGATAGAAAATGTTCTAGGCCCTTTGTACTCATTGTTGTCAATGACCTCAACATCAAAAGGTGCAGTTTGAGAGTCTTCAAAGAACTTCACTGTAATGCCATTAAGTGGTCTAAAATCACCTAAGAGATGAAATACAAGAGGAATTAAAAACACTATTAGTGTGTATGTGTGTGTGTGTGTGTGTTCGCGCACGCACATGTGTGTGCGTATCTGTGTGTGTATATTTGTGTGTGTGTGGGATGGATGAAAAGGTGAGTATGTACTTTGGGTGTTGTGTGTGCTGTGTATGTTTACAATGTACATATATGTGAACGTAAAGAAAAGGAAGTAATTGAAAATGCTCGTACACGCAGCATGTCACAACAAAGGAAACTACACACTGTATGTGTGTAGAAGTACACAACACTGTACATGTATGAGAAATGCTAATAGAAACAATTCATCACCACGCACGTATGTACATACGTACCAAGTGCACTGTTGGGAATTGATTGCAGCTGAACTTTATATTCAAATGAAGATGGCATACTGGATGTAAGAGAAACCCTCAATTTAACTCCACTGCCTTCTTTGATGGTGTATGCTGTCTGTTCAAAGTTTATAACTGCAGTGTCTTTGTTCATAATGGTCACTGTTGTTACATTGTTAATGGGTGAGGCTGTCACACCTCTTTCTGCCCAAACGGGCGGAATAACAATCTGAAGTTGAAATGTTTCTGACTTTTCAAGAATTGAGTCCTTTGGTATACGAAAATCTAAGAATTCTGAATTTGTGCTAAAAGTGATGTTGACTGGTTCTAAGAAGTAGTCCTCTCCATCTATAGAATTGAGGAAGACTTCAAAATGGTATGCAACTGAACCACTATAAAAGAGTTTGGTATGTTACACAGAAGACACAGAAGAACAACAAGTACCCTGATGAACTAAAGGCTTCCATGCAGTATATTGGTTTCAATAATACATACTGTATATCCGGAAATATTGGGGACATATTTAATTTGGCGGTTTGGTGGTCAGGATCAAAATTGCTAAATTTCTATCACCAAATAGGCATAGACCTACTTACTATGCTTTGTCCTTGTTGTGCAACTGCCAAATTTAATTTCCACTAATATTAAATTACAGCCTGATCTTGCACAATTTAAATCGCCAAACTTAATGATTGTCAATATTTCCCGATATACAGTAATATAACAGGGCCGTAGGAGCCACCAGGGCCATAGGAGCCACCAGGGCCGTAGGAGCCACCAGGGCCGTAGGAGCCACCAGGGCCGTAGGAGCTACCAGGGCCGTAGGAGCCACCAGGGCCGTAGGAGCCACCAGGGCCGTAGGAGCCACTAGGGCTGTAGGAGCCACCAGGGCCGGTAGGGCCATGGCCCTACTGGTTTTTTGGTCAACCTTATTGCTCAGTTTGAACCTTGAAACAAAGACAATTTTGATGAAAATTAGCAGATAGGGCAAAATGATCAATTCACCTTAAGTCACTCTAGTTATTGCTTATCGTCCTAGTGAATTGGCCCTTCAATGGCAGAAATTGGTGGGATTAGACTACATGGGATTAGACTACATGGGATTAGACTACATGGGGTTAGGCTATGTGGGGTTAGGGTCGTATACACCAGGACATTATTAAGTTTTATCTTATGATGTCGTCAGCAATGATTAAATGGCCAGACTGGTTTTTTGAAGCTTCCTATGGGCCTGTAGTAACATACAGAATGTACGTACCAATATTTGTTGGTTGAATAAGCATAAGAATATGCAAGTCTAGGAACATTGGATTCACATAGTATCATATAGGGAAAGAACAGGGATGAGTTGCTGGCAAGGTGTCTCACAAGTTGTCACTGAAAGTAAAGATCCCATGAACGTTAGTATGTAAGGGTATATATATGTACATATATGCAGTTACTGTTGTTCTTTGAGTAAAAGTGAAGGCTAAGTGTGCATGGTGGGTGGGAGGGGTATAAGGAGGCTGGTAGCCATACAGTGAAGAAACGTTATCACAAATGTTCAAGGAGACAAAACCTCACTCACTTTTTGCAGTGATATCTTTGGCATACACTTCCACAAAGAAGTGTGAGAAATTACCCGCCACATTTGTACTTGTTAGTGTAATGTTCACATGAGTTCCTTCTTCAAACGTGTACGTAGTTCTCTCAAATTTCACCACCGGTGTAGGTGACTGTTGATTGCGATCAACACCTTTTGTGGAGAATGAGAATATCTTCCAGAATAATAATAAGGTTTTACAAACTAGAGTAGTTGTGCACATACACGTATGCATGCTTAATTATGTGTGTGTGTTCATGTGTGGGCTGTGGTATACATTACATGTGTGCCTGCGTGTGAGAGTATGTGTGTGTAGGGGGTGCATACATGTGTGTGTGTGTGTGTATGTGTGTGTGTGTGTGTGTGTGTGTGTGTGTGTGTGTGTGTGTGTGTGTGTGTGTGTGTGTGTGTGTGTGTGTGTGCATGCACGTATGTGTGTATGTGCGTGCGAGAGTATGTGTGTGTGGGGGGTGCATATACAGTATACATGTGTGTGTGTGTGTGTGTGCGTGCGTGTGTGTGAGTGAGTGAGTGAGTGAGTGTGTGTGTGTGTGTGTGTGTGTGTGTGTGTGTGTGTGTGTGTGTATGTTGACAGCTAGAGATCTGAAAGTAGTGAATAAACTCACCATGGACATTTTCTAATAGAAAAATGTAAAGAAATGCACAAAATACCAGAAATCCTTTCATTTTGTTGAAGACTAAATCTTTGAATATAAAGCAAAACAGAATGTCATTGACTATTACAATAGCAGAAAGGTCTTTGAATGTATAAATGACACAGTGAGTTCAAATGTAGTGCAAGCTATATAAGATGACCTGTATTGTGATAGTGCTTGAAAGGTTGTTATACAAGTGGACATGGTACGTACATACACAGTCACACTATTCCGACTGAACATAAACACATGCAATCAAAATTAGTAGCATACCTATGTACAAAACACACATTCAAGCAGAAGCATAATATATTATAATTATAATATTATGCATACTAGCCATATAAAGTTACTATGTACATACAGGGGAGGTGGTAAGCATTAAATTTGCATTGACAATTGGACTAGATGGTAAGTCATCAGAAACTTGTCTGGCATTGCCGACCCAATCTTATTATTAATATTATTAATCTTGCTCTGCCATTATAGGGGTCAGTCCTCAAAAATGGCAGAGTAAGATTGGGTCAGCAGTGCCAGAATAATCGGAAACCTTGATCATTGACAAGTAAAAGTTGCAATATGTTTGATTTTGTGCAGTGTCACAGATGTGCATGGACTGACACACATACACACACACGCACACACACACACACACACACACACACGCACACACACACACACACACACACACATGCACACACACACACATGTACACACACACACACACACACACACACACACACACACACACACACACACACACACACATGCACACACGTACACTGAAAGTGCTGCACTCGGGAAAAGTAAATCTCTACTGGACTGTGCACGCAATATCAAGACAAAAGATAACTGATAACTGAAACTGCCAGTTTCTTTTGTAGGCCTACAAATATTACTATTTTACTTGGAAAGAATTCAGCAAATATGAACAATGAAATTTTCTCACTGGTACCAAATCGGATGTAACTCGCACTATGACGTTTAAAACTTACTGAAGTTCTGGAGCCAGTCAAGAACGATCGATTCTGTAACGTTGTAGAGCAAATTCCTTGAACCAACACCAGAGGCTAAGCTTATATAATACTTTGCCGTGCACGCGTATCGTTCAATAAAGGCTAGGTACGTTATCTGATCGAAGAAAAAATAGACCTAGTCCTTGAGTGAGATATATCGCAGCAACTGCCCTGTCTGACAGCGCAAGTGCAATAAAATACAAAAGTCTAGCGGTTTGTCGTTTCGTGTGATCAAAGGTGCATGGCAAGTGATGATCAATAATTTTGCAGGTGCACTTGTGCGAGTGCCTTAGGTCATATCCGGATCGAGATTCATGCAGAACTAGAACACGTCGTACATTGAATTGACACTGTATAACCATAAACGGATTGCATGCATATCGCGACCACCTATGACGTCATGCCCTGCATCCTGCTATATATATCAGGAACACAATATCAGAGACAATTGAAGTAAATGTAACAAACTAATTATAATGTGATTATATATATATATATATATATATATATATATGAGCTTTGTTGTGTGATTATTATTCGAATTATATACAAGTACTGTGTTCTGGGACCATTAACAATAATTACAGTCCAAATTACTAGACAGATTACCCCATGATCCACCCATGATGACACACACACACAATATATATATATATATTGTCATAAATAAATTATTCAACATAGCTACATGTATATATACATCTACATATGTGTCATGGTGTGGGGGCAAAAGTTGGGTGGATCAAAGAGTACTGCGGGCTTACATTCACGATGTAGCCCTGCTACTCTGATGTAGGTCAAGGGTCTTGTCAATCTCCTGCCAGCCAAACCCATTCATGCCTCATTAATTAGTAGTTGTCAATTGTCACATCTTTTGCAGTGTTTTGCTTCACCATGACACATAATAGTTGTATCCTGCCTTGGTGCGCTACAGCAGCATAAAGTGCCAATTAATTGACCTCGGGCTGTGCCCTCGGTCAATTAATTAGCACTTTATGGCTGCTGTAGCACACCAAGGCAGGATACAACTATTACATATATATCTATATACAAAATATCACACATGGTCAATAACTGTGAACATTTAGATCTGTCCAAGATGACATGTCTTCCATAGTTCAGACAAAGCCCTGCTACAAACAAGCTTTAGAGCTGAGTCGTCATGACAACAGTATCCAAAGTTTCTACTGCTAGTGAAGACGAATCACTTGACTTAGTATTCTCTGCTGAATGGGGGGGGGGGGGGGGATTGAAGAAACTGCTTCTTCACCATCATTTGCTGACAGCCCTACACCCCATGGACCTGACATGGAGCAAAAAATAAATTAATATAAAATAAATGGCAAATACGTACTATCAAATACAATAAAAATGAAACACATAAATCATGCGACAATAAAACTACATCAAGGAAGGTTACAAGTCACATGTGTGCATGCAAACCACCAACAAAAAAGCAAATAACATACACAGCAAAACCTTTCTTAACTCTTACAAGACCTCCTGTATAGAAGGCCATCTACCTCCTGTATAGAAGGGCCATCTACCTCCTGTATAGAAGGACCATCTACCTCCTGTATAGAAGGACCATCTACCTCCAGTATAGAAGGACCATCTACCTCCTGTATAGAAGAACCATCTACCTCCTGTATAGAAGGACCATCTACCTCCTGTATAGAAGGACCATCTACCTCCTGTATAGAAGGACCATCTACCTCCTGTATAGAAGGACCATCTACCACCTGTATAGAAGGACCATCTACCTCCTGTATAGAAGGACCATCGGTCTATGGTGGCCATTGTTGGCTGGTCCAGGAACCACTAAAGCAATGCTATTGCACCTCTACATAAGGACCACCTGTCTACAGAGACGGTTGCCTGGTCCAATGGGGTCGTGGCACATATTAAAAGACCTACAAATATGACATAATATGCTAACCTTATTGCACAAGACAATCCTACTGTATCCACATGTAAACCAATATCAATGCCTATCTGTATATGCTAGCAATGTCTACCCATGGACACATGCACATGTAATGTGCTATGCTGAGTCACATGAGCAAGGTGTTACACCTTGGCGGGTCGACACTATAGGGACTGAAAAGTGCCAACAATACATCATTAGCAGTGGAGGAGTCCACACTGTTCACTTGACAAAGATAGGTATACCAGCACGCTATGCAGCTCCCTTTGTGTTGAGCATTAGGAACAGAAACTTACCAATAATGTTTCATTAGCAGTTGAATAAAGAAAGTATAGCACATTGCTCATGCGACTAAACACAGCACACTGTACGTACGAACATGTGTAGGATTGGGCAATATTTCAATAACATCAGGGTATCAGGGTATCAGGGTATCTTATTTAGACTGGGAAGCCTTTAGCCATGGGCTATTCTGACAGGTACCCAGTAGTCATTAAGTGACATACTATCTAACATGATTTATCTAACACATTTTGTGGGAGCAAATGTGGTTGGATAACAGTGGGCCCACTGTGCATTGATAATCCGACATTCTCTCTAATCTTACCACCATCTTAAGAGCTACAGTTACCATATCAAAGTAGTAAGAGTCACTCTGTAATCTGACAACCTCCTAGTCCGACACTTTCTTCAAGCCCCATTGAGTGTCAAACAAGAGAGGTTCACTGTACATAGACAGAGAGTCTCCCGATACTTTCCTACTGGCTCATGACACACACAAAATGGAATAGCTTGTCACACTGCACCCCACATACACAACATGCATTCACAGAGAACAGAAAGTACCATGTTCCAATCCAGCAGATTACGAAGATCATGTGACTGCAATTTGTAGCCCATCCAAAGATGGCCGAGAGTAGTAATTTGTAACTTCAGTGCCACAAGGCGAACAACTGTCCAACTTCTGCACCTTATCATCAGTCAAAACCTGATGGTTTTCCTTATCACTTTTCAGGGGTATTTCCATAACCTCGTCATATGGGTGCTTTAGCAAGAACAGAATCCTCTCCACCTAAACGAACAACAACAGGAGAAAAACCTTAAATTTGAGAACATTTCAGGCAGCTAGATAGTGCCAAGATAGTACTGTTGCCATGCTACAGCTGTGATGTTCTTAGCTGGCAGGACATTGAAAACCTACTTGTGGAGGGTGACAGCGCACATCACAACACACTTCCACACACACTGGCTACATCACTTGCACAGTGTACATGCTATGCATTCTTGTTGGAACATCTCATTCAGTACATAAGCAAACCATCAGTTACGCACACACACATGTACTCACTCACACACACACACACACATACACACACACACACACACTCACGCACACACACATACACACACACACACACACACACACACACACACACACACAACATTGTACACACACACACACACACACACACACAACATTGTACACATATGTAGACACATATATAATATATTGGGTTCTTTCTAAGACAAACTTTTTGGGGGGAAGCCTCAGTATTACAGTGCATGCCTGCCATGTGAGACATGACGTGGTTTTGATGTATATATGCTATGTAGCAGGTTTCTTTCAGGATAATGATCATGGGGTCAATAGCAAATGTTCAACTATTATGGAGTATGGGAGTACTCCATATGTAGGATTGACATTGAAAAAACATGGCCGCCTTACATTAGTGTAAATTTATTTTTGCCTGAAAACTAATGATATGTACAACTATAGAAATGGAAGGGGACAGATATATATGTATGTGGTATCCTAGATGTCTATAAAACACATGCAGTGCAGTGATATACGTGGTATAGTTGTGGTTTATAACTGGGGGGGGGGGGGCTGGGGTATGCTCCCCAGGAAAAACTGATTTTTTAGGTTACATGAGGTGACATCTCAGGCCATTTTAGACCATCCCAGACTGATTTTGTCACTCAAGTAGCCTAAGGGCCTTCTCTATAGTAGTTGCACTATAGTTGGAAATTTTCGGGATGGAAGCTTGTAAGTTTGGGGTGGAAGCTTCCTCCACCCCCTGGACAAAACCCTTTTCAAATAAAAACATACTGAACACACCCACCCACAGTGACAAGTCAATACGGCATAAATACACATATGAACAAATATACTGTACACTAAATTACTTAAAGTGCACACATACATATGGAGAATGTGCACAAATATGGATACTTATGTACACACACATTATGTACATAAATACATGTGACGGCCAGACCCAAACCCCCCTCTCACACACACACACACACACTACACACATGCATACACTCTCTCTCACACACACACACACACACACACATACACATGCACACACACAACTCACCAAGATGGAACCATGAACCATACAAAATACATAAGGTGTTAGAACCAATATGCAGAGGAAGTAGACTGCAAACACCTCAGCCAGCTAGCCGTGTGTGAATACAAACACACATAATAGACACAGAGAAGAGAATAACATCATTTCCTTTTCCTCCTGTACAGTCAACCAACTCTATTCAGTAGCCACCTGATAGTTGACAACACAACTGGGTAATCTACAGTACACAACTATGTGCATTGGAACTTCACTAACTGAACACTCTTGTGATCAAAGAAACGGTTCAGTTTAAAGAGGTTTCCGGATTAGAGAGGTTCTAGATGTACAGAAAATATAGAGAGCAGGACTTGAAAAGACATCCAGTTTAGAGAGGGTTCCAGATTACAGAGGGTTTGGTTGGAGAGGGTTCACATAACTAGTAACACAACTTGAATTCCTCAGGTCCACAAGAAGATGGACCTCTAGCCATGCATCCATGTGAATTCTGCTCATGTGTGCGTGTGCTGTACAACCTTTGTAGCTAACCAGGTGTGTACAATGCACAAAACATGAAACCCACAGCTGGATGTAAGACGAATGACCACAGCTGGATGTAAGACGAATGACCACAGCTGGATGTAAGACGAATGACCACAGCTGGATGTAAGACGAATGACCACAGCTGGATGTAAGACGAATGACCACAGCTGGATGTAAGACGAATGACCACAGCTGGATGTAAGACGAATGACCACAGCTGGATGTAAGACGAATGACCACAGCTGGATGTAAGACGATTGACCACAGCTGGACGTAAGACGAATGACCACAGCTGGATGTAAGACGAATGACCACAGCTGGATGTAAGACGAATGACCACAGCTGGACGTAAGACAAATGACCACAGCTGGATGTAAGACGAATGACCACAGCTGGACGTAAGACGAATGACCACAGCTGGATGGAAGACGAATGACCACAGCTGGATGTAAGATGAATGACCACTCTCCACACAGTATGTAGAACACTCTGGAAATAGGAATAGTTTTGCCTATTTGAGAGAGGATTCCTCTTAGAGGGGCCACTATAGTGTTCACACGTCCATTCAGGGTGTCAGTATCAGAAATTGTCTGGGGAACCAATGGCCCGTGGCTACTGCTAAGGTATCTTGTCCAGACTGGGGAGCCTCAAGCCATAGGCTAGTCCTACAGGCATCCAGTAAATTCAGACAGAATGGCTGACTTCCTTCATGTATGGAGGAAGGATAAGCTGTGAACAATATCACTGATGGTGACATGATTGAACTGGCTGACGTAAATATACCAACAACTGAATGAGAGGATATGAAACAATTGCAAATAATGGTGTTCTGTATACCTCAGAGTAGTCTCCTTCCTCTGATAATTCAATTGCTTTCTGAGCTATGTGGTTCCGTAGCACAAACCTGACAATGAGGAACACAGACACATGTGTACATACATGTCTACCGTATCCAATGGAACACATGTGTACGTACGTGTCTACTGTATCCAATGGAACACATGTGTACATACATGTCTACCGTATCCACTCAAACACATGCGTAGGTACGTGCCTACTGCATCAAATGGAACACACGTGTACATACGTGTGTACCACATCCTCTACATACATTGCACACAATATACACAAGCATGTTACAAAATTCTCTATGTATGGAAGGGGGAGGTGGGGGAGAGGGGAGGGGAGAGGAGGGGGAAGGAGATGGGAAGTCAGAGAGGAGGGGGAGGGGAGGGGAGGAGAGGTAGGGGAGAGGGTTGAGGTGGGAGAGGGGAGGATATAATCTCGACAATGTCACCATGCAGAGGTGGCTATATCACAAACCCTCGTGCAGAGTGCATTGTGAGGTTCCCCAGTACATAAGCATACATATATAAGGGGATAAATGGGACAAATGGTAAAATTTCGGCCATTTCAAAACTCAAGGAATTGAGAAATTTTCCATGCCTTATACAGTATTACAAACAATTAAAAAGATGTTCCTACATTACCCACTTCATCTCCCAACACCCATCACATCCTTTAGATCTACAGTATCTATAAACATGATCATGTTGTCAGAACTCACTTTGGGTTATATTCATTCATAGCAGTTACCCTCTCCACGTTAGCCTACATTGGCAGGGCAAACAGTTGGATACATTCAAAGGGAGACAAAGAGATAGGCATCATGACGAAGAGCAAGCTTTAATGGAGTGTTCTTATATCACTGATGAACAAAGTGTCATGCGGCAAGACATTGGGTACCTGAAAATGATGTGGCTAGTTAACTCTTTGCTCAGTTGATTGTTTTCTACTGCGTACACACTTGAAGAATCACAGAACAGTCAAACACCTTTCCAGCAACACCGCTGGTTCCACTACAACATGCTGCTATAGCCAAGTTGTTGTTGTAACCAGTACAGTTTTAAACAGAGACCAGTGAAACAGTCCCCAACATGTGTGTTGTTGTAGAGAGAGCGATGTACATAGTATCAAGTGACTTTGTCAAGAGAGAGCGATGTACATAGTATCAAGTGACTTTGCCAAGAGGTTTGGCTGTACAGCACCCACACAGACACACCTGGTTGATCCGTGAAGCCCCACATGTACACATGCTCAGGAAGGGTCATGCTCACTCATGTTGATACAAAGAGTTTTACATTGGCTTTAGTATCAGTTCTTCCCCACAAGCACACATAACTTCACCTTGTCAAGAGCACTTTTATCTCCCAACTCTTTGGCCTCCTTCAGTAATCTCTTCCTGTGTCAGCAAATGACCAAATAAGAAGAAACACATGCCAATAATACTATGTGTGCAAAAGCATATGTACATACGCATGTACAGTACACGCATATGTATGATCACATAATATGTATGAATACTATTTAATAATAATAATAATAATAATAATACTATTATTATTATAAATATAATAATAATACTAATAATATAAGTGAAAATGCAATTAATAATTACACAATAATAATAATAACCATGAAGACATGCGAAGCTACACATACATGCACATTATTATAGTTATTTGTATGGATAAAGACAGTATGTAAGGCAAAACATGTTTGATGACTGAAAGAGCTCACTTTTCCATACATACGTACTGTACACACCATACCACTAGTCTTGTGTAGCCCAGAATGACAATCTTGCCTCCATTTGTTAACATGCTGACATCATCAGTTGATAAGGTGACATCAGCATTTTGACAAATGGAAGTGAGGTTAGCACTCTGGGCTACACGAGACTAGTGCACCACATACTACATCTCTCTGGGAATGCAGAGAGGGATCGTGCATACACAGACTCCAAAGGAGAGCTATCGTGTAGTGAGATGGAGTGTTTTAATCTGGCTATGTGGCAACTATTTATGTGAAAGAATACCAAATCACAATCGCAGTAACTGTTAGTGTGAGTACTTGGCATACACAGGGTGGGGTGGCATTTTACCACCATTTTTAGTACAGAAATGGCAGTGGAGTAACACTTTGGCTATGAGTGTGAAAAGAACTACCATCCGTGGATTATAAAGAGTACAACTGACTCACACAATCTATGATCAAACTGAAAAATTTACATTTTTCCAACACCATCCATATCATCCGGGAGATTGATTCAACTAATTATTACACTCACTGAAGTTTGTCATAGACTTAAATTGATGAAGTAGGCACATACATATGTACATATGTTCAAAAATAGTCAAACAAGCCAATGGCAAAGCACAAAATTACCAATAACCAAAGCCCAGACAAGAACTCATCACACACACACACACATAATTATTTGCAGTACATACTAAACCAAACATAACATATACATACATACACACACACACACATAAAATGTAGACATAAACACACAGATAACAATAATACTAAGTGGACATATCATAATACATATGTACGTACTTGTACTTTGCTAGCCAAGTCCTCCACAGCACCTCATCATTGGACCTCTTATCTTGAGGGGACGTGTTCTGTGCAGGAGGGATCATGTAGTCAGTAATCCAATGGTGAGTAATAGTTATCGGCTATAGTTGATGTACAGACACTCTAAACTACGTTGCATAGTTCACAGTGTCTGTGGCTGATGCATGATACACTTAAACAAGGCACGAGGCCAGAGGGATACTTGCATGTAACACACGCATGTGTACACATGTGCATGAATGTGCACAATAATATCATGTACGTACAGAAGGGAACCTCCGCATGGAGGACACCTTGGGGACCACATATATTAGCTGATTTGTTCTTTCAGGTATTCCTACAGCAGGACCACCTGGTTGTGGCATTACATATGTATAGAAACAGATTTCATCTCAAACGTTCTTCTATAGACCAATATGAACAAATGTACAGTCATACTTCATTTTCTGACACAGTTGATCTGAAATCCTCATTTATTCGACACTCTGCTGTGAACTCCCATCATCAAGTTACATACTGTCTAATCTGATTTATCCAATGTCTGGTTTATCAGACATATTTATGGGGAACAGATGCGGTCAGATAAACCAGTTCTGACTGTATCTGGAGTATCAGGTATATCCTGTCCGGGTGTGCTGCAGAAGAAATACAGTGCTGATTGATGGAGGGCAAGTCCAAGGTCACCAGCACTGTATTTTTCTGCTGCAGCACACCTGGACAGGATATAACAAATTTGTATCCTGGCAACCATTCAATGTTGACTATTGGTGTGTACAGTCTCATCTAGAGTTGATCAGTTCCAGGTTTTATCCACTTACACTACCAATTGACATCAGGAAGTGTGCTGATCACATATGTACGTATATCATCACACTTTTCCCTTGATCCACCCGCAATCCGCCCACGCACTAGGATACAAGCATAAGGACAGTACAAAGTACATATGTGTAGTGTATACAATGGGAGACAACAGCCAGCAGAGTAGCATCAGGCGTAGACAAACACCTATCGTTACAAGGCGTCAGAGGAAACATGTAACAATAGGAAAACTAAGACATCATTAACATGGCACACCATGCACTGGAGGTCACTACAACTGACTGGCTAACACCAGACAATTCAGAATAATTTACCCACACAAGAGTCACTATATATCTAGCACAACACGAGTAAAATGTACATTATTCACATGTACACACGCACGCACGCACACACACACACACACACACACACACACACACACACACACACACACACACACACACACATGTGCACACACACACACACCATAATTGTGACTGCACACAGTAACCACATGTGTACACAGAGCCCACTTGTTACACACCTTCAGCCTCTCCCTTGCCTCTTGCTTTTCCTGTTCCTTCTTCAGTGACTCAAGGGAAATCCCCAAAACTGACAACAGCTGAGGAGTCTGCTCAGCCACAGATAACATCATTCTCAAATTACTATGAACACAAGAGACACATATACATATACGTACATACACATACACATATGTACACACACACACACATACACACACACACACACACACACACACACACACACACGTACACACACACACACACACACACACACACACACACACACACACACACACACACACACCATAACTCACTGCTGATGCATTGAAGGTGGCATTGAAGCCAGCATTTCTTGTGGAGTACAGCACTGATCCAGCAAGGCTAGCAATGTGTCCTCCAGACCACTGAAGTGGAAAAAAACAATACAGATTGAAACATCTGTATTATCACACTTCCAATATGCAAGGGCAGTTGAAACTCAGAGAATTGCTTGGACATGGACTGGGGCGTGGATTGTACTTCAGGTGTAAAGATACAGTGAAACTTGCTTAGTAAGTACCTGGTTTAGTACATACTCCTCGATAGTAAGTACTCCTCATTCTGTCCCTGTGTATACCTCATGTACATAAACCAACCCTGATAGGAAGTACCTCTGATAATAAGTACTGATTTTGTGTCCCCTTTGAGGTGTGTACTAAGCAAGTTTCCCTGTACTTGATGTTGTGCAATGTTGTTTTAATGAGGTTGAACTGTACTTAAGCACAGTAAATACACAGTCAAACCTCCTTACAGCATCACCATTGGTTCCACTACAACATGCTGCTATAACCAAGTTGTTGTTGCAAACAGTACATTCTGTACCGAGACCAGTGAAACAGTTCCCAACATGTGTGTTGTTGTAGAGAGAGAGAGAGAGTGATGTTGCATCCAGTGATTAGGTAAAGAGGTTTGACTGTACATAGATCAGTCCATGTCATGCATACACACTGTACATAGATCAGTCCATGTCATGTATACACACTGTACGTAGATCAGTCCATGTCATGCATACACACTGTACATAGGTCAGTCCATGTCATGCATACACACTGTACATAGATCAGTCCATGTCATGCATACACACTGTACGTAGATCAGTCCATGTCATGTATACACACTGTACGTAGATCAGTCCATGTCATGTATACACACTGTACGTAGATCAGTCCATGTCATGCATACACACTGTACATAGGTCAGTCCATGTCATGCATACACGCTGTACATAGGTCAGTCCATGTCATGCATACACACTGTACATAGATCAGTCCATGTCATGTATACACACTGTACGTAGATCAGTCCATGTCATGTATACACACTGTACGTAGATCAGTCCATGTCATGCATACACACTGTACATAGGTCAGTCCATGTCATGCATACACACTGTACATAGATCAGTCCATGTCATGCCTACACACTGTACATAGATCAGTCCATGTCATGCATACACACTGTACACAGATCAGTCCATGTCATGCATACACACTGTACATAGATCAGTCCATGTCATGCATACACACTGTACATAGATCAGTCCATGTCATGCACACACACTGTACACAGATCACTCCATGTCATGCACACACACTGTACATAGATCACTCCATGTCATGCACACACACTGTACATACGTACATGCATCAGATGCACACTCCTACTATCCAAAGCCAAACCTCCTTGAACCTTCTACACAATAGACACTCAAGGACCAAAGTGAACGGATAGTCACATAGAATACACACACAATGTACACATACATTCGTATGTATGTGCAGGTACATACAGCCACAGCTGGTCTATCAAATGCTAGCTCATTTGAAACATTTGAAACCTCACGTACTCAATCTTCCGCTGCGAATCCCCGTCACCAAGTTATGTGTAATTTTACCCGATCGACCAAAATATCTGATTTATTTAGTAAAAGAGGTTGTGTAAACCAGCTCACAGTGGATGCACATCAACCCTGACAGTTAAAAAAACAGGAAGATCATACCTCTGATCTTCTTCACTTTGAGGAAGAGGCATTTTGTTCAAAAGTCTAAATCCATTGGTAAAGTCACAGCCTGTCGTTGCGAGAACACATGTACGTATATAGAATGCTTCAGTTCATGCTCTCCAACAGAGTGATATACATTACCTGTGATGTGCATTGCTTCCAAGAAATCTTCTACCAGGGAGCTGTATGGGAAACAGATCTGTAGATGTGTATGTGTGTGCGTGTGTACATGTGTGTGTGTGTGTTTGTGTGTGTGCATGTGTGTGTGCGTGTGTGTGTGCATGTGTGTGTGTGTGTGTGTGTGTGTGTGTGTGTGTGTTGTGTGTGTGTGCATGTGTGTGTGTGTGTGTGTGTGTGTGTGTGTGTGTTGTGTGTGTGTGCATGTGTGCGTGTGTGTGTGTGTGTGTGTGTGTGTGTGTGTGTGTGTGTGTGTGTGTGTGTGTGTGTGTGTGTGTGTGTGTGTGTACAAATACACACCCATCCTGGTCATCCTCTGTTCTGATCAAACCAAGCTAGTAAAAACAGAAATAGAGAAGAATCAAAAATCTAATCCAATGACCTTTTCAGTTAAACAACAGCATGGTCAAACAAGGGAACAGGGGCATAACTCTGCTACTAAAGAACTGTTACTTCTTCACAGGACAAGATGTTAAAATTACAAAGATTCATACTTTGTGTCTCATCTTGAGCAAGAAGGCCTTCTCAAACTCTTCGTCATATCTACAGATGTACAAATGCACGGATGTTGTGAGCAACAATGTACAAACCCAAGTAGAAAAACATAGCACATGCATGTAAATCCCTCTTTGCAAATCTCCAAGGCAATTTCATGTACAGTAAGTGCCAATATGCAAAACTCAATGGTATCAGTGGTTGAAATGTAAAGATTATCCAAATGGAGAAAACTGCCTTATCGAGGACAGGGCTAATATTCTCAGGGCATATACTGTATGCGCTTCACTTGCTGTACAGTGAAACTCTTGTGGATCATAAATTTTAGCAATTTTCGCATTTTTATACCATATAGCACCAAATTTTCGCGGATGTCAACTTTTGAAAATATCGCGGAAATAAAGTTCACAGGTCAAGCTGCCTTTGGGGTCTGGAAGAAGGTCAACTGACGTTTGCTTTGTTAAAATACCGATAAATTAACATAACTATACTATACGCGTGTTCAATCTTAGAACGATACAACACAAAGACTGTTTGCCAATTCTCACGGAGCACAAATTTCGCGGACCATAGGGGTTTGAGTATCTATGCACAGACCAAGGCTAATCCGCGAAAAACATGAAAATTATGCTCCTCGAAAATTTAGTGCTATATGGTAGTTACGGATGGCCATGTTTTGTCATTGCACAAGAGCTCAATTTAAATTTTTATGAGTGTAAACTTTCATGGATGGCTTCCAATCCATGAAAACCATGAATATCATACCACACGAAATTAAAGCACATACGCTCAACGTAGGACTCCTGTGAATTGCATGCACATGTTTCACACACATAAACTCACAGCTTTAGTATCACCTCAGCCTCCTCACGAGGTAAGCAGGGAGACAGAGCTTCAGACAGTTTCTTCAGATTCCACTTGCAAACGGACTTTTGCTGGGCATATACATATCTACCGTTGTTGTCTGCATGCACAGACAGGTGGGTAAGTGCACAGGCCAGGTAGGTACAACTGAACAGGTCAGCAGGTGGGCTTGTATGACCATAATGTTAGTGGAATATGATAAAAAGAGTCTCTGTGTGTGTGCGTGTGTGCATGCATGTGCATACGTTTTTTTTTTGTTTGTTTTTTTCACAGTCATATATTATTATTAGGCCCTTGAGCAAAAGTACAGATGGCATGCATACACCGATAAAAGCATAATTGCATACGTATGAATGCGTCTTTGCATGTACAGTACATACAAATATGCATGTACCCAGCACCATAATATTACTATGCTTATATGTACTTCTGCATACACAAAATATGAGCTACTTCATATACAAGGTGTGGCTATAATAACTGGGATTTCTACATATTCAGTTGAATCCCCCAAATAAGACCAGCAATGGGACAAGTATTGGCGGCCTCACAAGTGGAGTGCATGGTCTGAATTTTGAATCTTGAGGTAGGAAATCACGCAGACTAGTGCACTACGCTGTGCTTCACCAAGCCAAAGACAACCAGAGATAGTATGAAGACCTTTGCTGGGGGTAGATGTTAGGTGGAGTCCCACCATACATGCTTGTAAGCATATAGTGCCACTCAAGTATGTGTATATTCACATGTACATACATGCACTGTAAGTACAATATGTACTCTCATAGAATCAACATGGTACACATGAATACTATGAAAAAACTATGAAAGTGCATGCACACACACACACACACACACACATGAATGCACACACACACACACACACACACACACACACACACACACACACACACACACACACACACACACACACACACACACACACACACACACACACACACACACACACACACACACACACACACACACACACACTCACTCACACACACACACACACACACACACACACACACACACACACACACACACACACACACACACAAAACACCTACATACCTGACTTGTTGCAAATGTGATCGGGATCATACCTATTCAAGAAACCAAACGGTCCGTAGTCAATGGTTACTCCAACAATGCTCATATTGTCCGTGTTGAGAACACTACAACAAAAACAGAAAAAGAGGAAAGTAAACAACATTAGGTGTGGCTTCCCCACTGGGAGGGGCAGAGTGGGGTTGGGCAATATCTCTGTATTGAGGCAGCTGTGATACGGGAGGTCAACAATACTCAGGATGTTGGTTAAATGCAAGTACAGCAGAACATCTGTAATCCGACACCTCTATAATCCCACAATCTCCCAATCCAACTGTTCTATGAGGTACAATCACCACACCAGAGTATACTAAGAGTCAATTGATGATTTGGTAACATCTTAAAGTTGTCAACTTGTGCTTCCCATAGAGTGACATAAAGTTCTATAGAGGTTCCCTGGCACTGTTACAATCATACTACATTGCTGGGCAATGAATGTGGCTGAATAAAACCAACATCTCCCACTGCTAGTGCTCAGGTACATACATGCATACATACGACGGACATACCCATGGCAGAATCCCACGCACTGCCACAAAGCAACCAAATGTGCTGTTCGCATAGCAACTTCCTTGAAAAAGGCCAAAGTGCGGGCTATTCTGTCCTTGTGAGATTCATGGATCTGAAAACATGTACACAAACGGAGTCAACAATGAGACAACAGATAGCATCACACTTATATCACTGGCAGTTCACAATAAACTGCATGCAGCTGTAAGGTCACTGAATATGATATACAATACACTTGAAGCTGACCTAAACTCACAGAGGCAGGGGCATGTATCATGTGTACCACGCAATGCATGCGTAAGTGCAGTACTGAATTTTCTGAAGGGGGGGTTAAGACTCTACTGATGGGGGTGAGCCTAGCACTATTCTGTAGAGGGTGGGCCCTTTGTCAGTAGTGCTAGACACACCCTCTGCTCAGTGGTGCTAGATATGCCCTCTGCTCACTAGTGCTAGACACACCCTCTGCTCACTAGTGCTAGACACACCCTCTGCTCAGTGGTGCTAGACCCACCCTCTGCTCAGTGGTGCTAGATATGCCCTCTGCTCACTAGTGCTAGACACACCCTCTGCTCAGTAGTGCTAGATATGCCCTCTGCTCACTAGTGCTAGACACACCCTCTGCTCACTAGTGCTAGACACACCCTCTGCTCACTAGTGCTAGACACACCCTCTGCTCAGTAGTGCTAGACACACACTCTGCTTACTAGTGCTAGACACACACTCTGCTCACTAGTGCTAGACACACCCTCTCACCTCTGGGTAGAACATTTCAGTGGTATAGTCCAACATCTGATGAAGCAGGTCAACACGACCAACAGATGGACCTGTTCTACCAGTGTGCGGATCACGAGTTTTGAAAATTTCAAAGGAGCCAAATCTGTGCAAAGCACATAGTGGTCAACAAGGGGAGCGCATTCTTATATGTACTTAAAACTTACATGGCTGTAAGATACACGAGAATAGTATGTATACATACATACACCCAGATGAACAGGACATTCAAACTCATCAAAACTCATATGCACACACACACACACACACACACACACACACACACACACACACACACACACACACACACACACACACAAACACAAAACACACATTAACAGAACAAAACAGACACAACATAACACACAACATACAACACAACACTCATAAAAACACACAACAGTACACGCACAACATCACAGAGTTACACATGCACAACAAAGGCAAGACATTACACTCACAATGCACACCCACCCACCCACCCACACACACACACACACACACACAACACCCACACAACACCCACACCCACCCACACACACACACACACACACAACACCCACACAACACACACACACACACACACACACACACACACACACATTCACAACATGTGCATACACAAAACACCAACATTTACAATAATCCAAAAAATTCCCCGCATACCTCAGAAATGTTGGAGCAATCCTACACACTATAGAGGCTTGTTCCATCTTGGCATGACCATCATAGAAGATGTCCCTCTCCACTAAGGTATCTGAAGTCACACACGAGCTGGCTACAAGATCATACAAAGTAGCAACATTATTCAATCATTTGGAAGTGCTCTCCTTAGAAAATCACAAGGCACACAGAACTTCATTCACCCGTAATATCTACGCATACAAACATATGTACATACATAAATACATACATGCATACATACAAACATACGTGCATGCTTTCATAATATACATACGAACATGCAAACAGATTTGAAACTATTGTTTAACGGGTAGGTCAAATGTAAGGAAAGTTTTTAATGGAATTCAGAAAGGGTGACATCAACCACCTCATGCCTCCCTAACGGACCTACTGGTTATGGAAGTCTAGGGCAACCAAACCTAGCCTAGCCTAGTTAGTCTACTGTGGGGAAAACAGCCATGAGGAAAAGTGGACTTCCGCTGGGATTGAACCGGCGACCTTCAGCTTTGTACACTGATGCTCTACCTTCTGAGCTAGGAAGCCCATCCAGTAGGCAAGGCCACGGATCACAAGAAGGCACCCCTCCTCATTAACTGGCTGTACAGCTAAACTAAGCTGATTTGAAACTATTGTTTAACGGGTAGGTCAAACATATGGAAAGTTTTTAATGGAATTCACTACCCAATTCACATGGTGGCATCCAGCGAGGTGGCATCCATCCACCTCGCTTACCACCCTTTCCTGGGTAGTGAATTCTATTAAAAGCTTTCCATACATACAAACTGTAGATACATACGTATGTACATGTTTCTGTAGCAGCGAACAATTAGGACAATAGCACATTTCATTCTCAGCAACAATGTACATACTGCATACTCGAACATTGTACAGATACTCAGTGACAATGTACACATATACTAGACAGATAGCCAGGGAGTACACTGTGTACAAACCAGGGATACAATTCAGGTTTCATATGGGGGGTTCCCCTTGAAAGTTTGTGCCACCATACACTGAGGACCACACCAAATTGATGTGAACATCTGTTAAAGCATAGATACTAGAAGGCCTTCTAGTGCCTATGGTTAAAGTGATCAAATTGACTGAGGACACCACCCTGTAAGACTAAAAAACAACTTTTATCAGGTGGTTGGGTGGGATCCACATAACTGGTGGTACACCCACACTCACTACATCTTTCACACACTCCCCCTTATGTCCCCATACTGTGTTTTTGCCCACCCTCTTTCAGTGGTTTTCCAAAAAAAAACTACAGCTGCCGAGCTGAATACAATTAACCACCATAAAGAATTGAGAGTACTACAAGAGTTTTAGTATCTGCTATATCAAAGGCTCATCACCAGGCTGTCCTTACGTATGCAACAAACAGCTCACAAACCAACACCAATAGTGAACAGATTAGTCTTACTGAGCCAGACCCATTCCGCCATTGTGTAAATGGGAGGCAAAGATCATAAATGGAGGAAAGGATCAGTGTTACAGTCATGGTAGACATTTAATTGACACAGGAATAAAGTTTCTAATACCCTAAATTGAGAATTTTTTTGCAACCAATAATATTCGCATTTTAAACAAATTGACTCCACTCACGAATATTATTGTCGTGAATATTTTTACACACGTTCCAAAGTATAGATATAGACCATCTATGGTGAAACTCGTGAAATTTTCTGCCCACCAGATTTGATCCCAATTCGCGAAATTTAATGTTCAGGAATATTTCCCAATTTAGAGTACCCATTATGTATAAAGACAATAATACATATTATTCTTCCGATCAGAGGGGTAAGCTATTGAAGAGTGTTCCAATGTACTCCAATCATCGGTACACATCAAACAAGTTTCATTAGCTGCAATGGAGTCCTAAACTCACTGAAGCGTACGTACACATTTGCTACCAACGGACATGAGAACAGGACCCTGGCGTTTCATGCATGCTTAGTCTGGCATTGAACAGGCATCAAAAAGAAGGAAACTACTACCTACTCATGTAAACTGCTTCCACTCTAGATCTACTACTACAGTGCACACCCCAGGTGCATGTGGCAAACATAGAAGCACTCACCTCTTGTTGTAGGGACACCCAGGTGGTGCATTGCCTATGGGATAAGATGAAAGAAAACTGCCACTTCAAAATTAATGAAGACAATACGAGCAAACAGGAGATCAATTATTAACATTTTATAATTCTTGATAAAGTAGGTATTGGCATGAATATACACAGCAACACATAGTGAAACCTGCTCATAAAGGACACTCAAGGGACCAAGAGATTGGGGTCTTTGTAGACAGGTAGTCCCTATACAGTGGAACTTGCTTAGTAAGTACCTGGTTAAGTACACCCTCCTGGACAGGAAGTACTCCTCATTCTGTCCCTGTGTATACCTCATGTACATAAACCAACCCTGATAGTAAGTACCTGGTTTAGTACATACTCCTGGATAGGAAGTACTCCTCATTCTGTCCCTGTGTATACCTCATGTACATAAACCAACCCTGATAGTAAGTACCTTTGATAATAAGTACTGATTTTGTGTCCCCTTTGAGGTACGCACTAAGCAAGTTTCACTGTATATGAAAACGTGAAGCAGATTCCTTGAGATTTTGCATGTACAGTATTACTTCACAGTGACTACAGACAGGCTGCACTTCTACAGAGGTGGTTGACAGGACAAGTGTCTAACTGTGGTACCTTCAATGTTCTTGTACACTCTCAAAGGATCATGAACAAACCTCACTGCACAGAAACTCCCGAAGTGATGATCGCAGTACTTTCCGGCCATCTCCCTGCCGTGAGTAAGGGGTGCGACCGGCACCTTTCAGCTGTACCTCCCATCTTTCACCTCTCCTGTTCAGGACTTCACCAAGGTATCTAGAGAATGATAGGGTCACAGAGATTGATGGTTCATCTCAGATGACCATAACAACGGATGTGTTGTAGATGAACTCTCTCTCTCTCCTCTCTCCTCTCTCTCTCTCTCTCTCTCTCTCTCTCTCTCTCTCTCTCTCTCTCTCTCCCATGTGTGTGTGTTTGTGTGTGTGTGTGTGTGTGTGTGTGTGTGTGTGTGTGTGTGTGTGTGTGTGTACATATTCAGGCGTGTGTACAGTGATGGTAGTAACAAACATCTGTAAGGATAAAAGTGATGCAACTCTGCACAGTGTGTATGTACCAGGACATATGTGTGCGTCTTTCCCATTAATTGTCCGAGCAATATTGAATTTGTCCGACCCAAAATGATAGTGCGTGGATGTTTGTTCAAGCACTATCTATTCCTTATTTCTAACACTGTTAATGCACTCATATATACATAGACTCTCAATATGTGCACGATGTATTTCCTCCAAAAGAGGAGTTTTAGAATGTCTATGGTTCCAAGTGACCGGAGTCACTAAACATCGTAGCTCACAGGATCATAGGCCTACCATCTACGCCACTTCACAAGACAACAACGTCCAATTGATCAGACCATAGGTATTGAGGGTCTATGATCAGACCATAGGTATTGAGGGTCTATGATCAGACCACAGGTATCGAGGGTCTATGATCAGACCATAGGTATTGAGGGTCTATGATCAGACCATAGGTATCGAGGGTCTATGATCAGACCATAGGTATCGAGGGTCTATGATCAGACCACAGGTATGGAGGGTCTATGATCAGACCATAGGTATTGAGGGTCTATGATCAGACCATAGGTATCGAGGGTCTATGATCAGACCATAGGTATCGAGGGTCTATGATCAGACCACAGGTATTGAGGGTCTATGATCAGACCATAGGTATTGAGGGTCTATGATCAGACCATAGGTATCGAGGGTCTATGATCAGACTCACAACACGGTTCCGTCTCCAAGCTGGCCCGCAAAGTTTCCAAACTGATGACCACAGTAACAATGACTGGCTGTTTCAGAGCCGGGTAGAATGCGATTCCCTGAGAAATACTCGGCGAATTCGGGTCTGTTTATTTCTTCTTCGTTTAGATCCAACAACTTGAGTGCATCAACAGAGGCTGCTACCAGTACGGGCTTAACGACTGGCGTGGGTGCTATTCTTGAGAAGCATGCACCAGGTACAGTTCTGACATAGTTGTTTCTCTCCTCATCTATCGGAAGACGCTTCAATACTTGGTTGTCAAACTTGAAAGTTTCCAAAGTACACATTATCCAAGTCTGGATTTCGCTTCTATGCGTTTGTTTGCGTTACTTAGCGTGATAACAGCGGAGCCATGCATGACGAGACGGCCGACGATGGCATAACCATAGATAATCTATAAGGTAAAGGACCCAAATTTCGTAAAGCCCCTTAATTCGTGCATAGCTGTCAAATAAGTATTTCAACTTGAATTGAGTGGGTTAGAATACTTAGGCAATGTCGAATTCACAAATCCCTTTTGCTGCGCATTCTAAAGAAAGTAATCTGACTCACTCAATTCAAGTTGAAATGCTTTTTAACGGCTACGCACGAATTAAGGGGCTTTACGAAATTTGGGTACCTTACCTTACATACGTGTGTATAGATTATCTATGGCATATCTTTCCCGTAGAATGCCAGTCAAGGAAAAGAAGGACAAAATCACATCCATGTACATTTGCATTACCATTTGAGGAGCATGGTTTTCTCCTTTCCAAAGGAGCGTTCCAGGATGCACTACGTTTGAGGTATGGTTGGCCAATTGCAGGTATTAGCTCATAATGTCCTTGTGGTGCTCCACTCTCAGTTGATCATGCAATGATTTGTCACAAGGGCGGGTTACCATCTTTATGCCACAATAAGATTCATGATCTTACCGCCAATCTCATTGTGTGTCTATTGAATCCAGGTTACAGTACCTTCATGATGAGGAATTTCAGTTTTGCACCACCAACAGGGAGGACAAAGCATGTCTGGATGTACAAGCAAGTGACTTCTGGTGCAAAGGTCAGGAGGCCTTATTCGGCATAAGGGTGTTCTACCCATCTGCCTCCTCATACCGCCAGAAGGACCTGAAAGCTGTGTACACACTGCACGAAAGGCAGAAGAAGAGGGCCTATGCTAAGTGTGTAAGGTAGGTTGAACATGGGGCGTTCACTCCCCTTGCCTTTGTCTCCACAGGTGGTATATATGGCCAGAGATTGTTCGATTTTTATCAAGAGAGTTGGAGATCTACTGTCTGACAAGAAAAAGATTCTGTATGCCAAGATGATGTTCCTGATCATGATTAGATGCAGATTTTCATTTGCCTTACTTAGATCCTCCATCAGAGCAATTAGAGGATCTCGCCAACTAAGGCACATGCAGCACGAGGTCTGTGATTTTTCTCGTGCCCTGGTTGATGGACAATTTTACAAACAATATATGTCAATTGCCTTTTCTTTTATTTAATATCTATTGTATAAGTGTTGTTACTCTTGTTTGCATGAGTTGATAAATATTATATTGTTTCATAAAAAAATATCGACAGAAAGGTACATTGACAAGAATTAAATAAAGGCAAAGACATTTCTTGATATTTGGTAACTCAAGGTATATACATGCATGGACATGCACTTTCCTCCTCTGTATATTTCATCAGGATACATTCCTGTACATTAGTTTCACGCACAACTATCCAGTGCAATCGATCGCTTACTACAGTATTATTACAATAGAATTGTTCAATACTGTACATATAAATACCCATATACACATGTACAAAGGTAAATGCAAACTGCACAAGTGATAGATGACAAAGCAAATACACTGGAATGTTATCTAAAGAAGTGTGCACTTTTGCATGTCGAATATATTAGAATAGGGAATTGGGCACATTTCCAATGCTACTGTACTAAATCCACTTCTGTACCCTTGGACCAGAAGAGATGCACGTGACATAATCACTAGTTCTGCTCCTGTTGCAACTTCCTGTAGTGTCATATTGCCACGCTTGGTCATTTTGTCTATGTGCACTGCCACTCCCGGAATAGCAACAATCCTAGCTTTGTAATTCTCTGCTGCCCATGACTTCACTACTGGAGAATCAGTAAAAAGAACAATAGGTACATGTGTTCCGAGTATTTGACTCTTATTAATGGCACAGTCAAGCAAAAGTCTCCATGTTGATGGTTTATGGTAGAGGCTGAATCGTACTGGCACTTCATTCCATATACCAAGAAAACCTGTTCTAATGTGAACTGCAACATATTTTTGCTCTGCTGGGATCCCCATTTTACTAGAAATATGCTTGGCCATCTTCACCGCTGAATTGCTGAAGGCAAGCAGGTAGTGTGCTAACATTGAGTTCACAAGTCTCGGTCGATCAGAGGTGGTAATATATTTTATCACATCTTCTAAATGTTTTCCATACAACTTTTTCTTTGTATAGTTACCAAAATGAGAAAAGAAGTAAGGAAAAGTTTCTAGTCTTATGTTTGTCTTGATCTTCAAGTGTTTCGCTTCAGTTGAAAGAATCTGCTTTTCAATAACTTGTAATTGTGTGGTGAGGTTCAATGAAGCCATCATTATGAGTACTTTGTGAGGAAGCTGGTCAATTTTGGTGACCAGTGGTCTGTCGATATTCCAGTTTATTGCTGCAGGTTCAAATATATCAGTCTGACACTCAGGGACAAAAGGCTGAGTCCACTGTACCAGAAACAACCGTTCAGACACCACAGCCAGCAGGAGCGAAAGTAAAAGCCCTCTTACCCTGTCACCTATTCCTCCACAAACCCGGTTGCAGTACCAAGTGAGCGTTCGTACACTGGGATCTCCCATCAAAAGATTATTTCTCCAGATTTTATGTTTCTTTTGGTATTCCGCCAACAATGGGTCCAGATAGGTGAAAAGGGGGCTTTCCGAGAAACTTGAATCACCTTGGCAGTTTGGTTCTTTTGGCAACGTGAATTTAGTCTCATTTGCCACATTTTCGTCCGCAATCTTGGCAGATGTTAAGTAATGCTTTGAGAGTACTTTCAGTTGAGGAAGAAGAGCCGACTGAACACGGTTGTCAATAGTCTGTCGCCCCGAACACACGACTGCTAGTACCAACACAGTGAGGCAAACTGCTGACAAATATAGCCACAGTATTAACTTCTTCATTGTGTCGGTTCTGTATAGTAATGCCTACACCGTATAGAGCGGTGTATAGACTTGCAGACGAAGGGAATTCCGGTCGCAAGACATCCAGTCGACTGAAGCTGTTTCTCGACGGTCTGGAACAGCCGCAGATCGACTCAGTGATGTACTAGGTGATGTCGCAATGTCAGATCGCTGTGAGACGCGCTTACGCAACGCCGCCACTAGCTTGGGAATTCCAGCTATAGGTCGGTCATCCATCAGACAATTTTTATAAGTATACTACAATTTGAATATAATTTTAAGCAGAAATATAGTAGTATATAAGCCAGTGGTAACAATTCAGTCTGATCATGGATACTCTATACTGTATCTATTATATGGTCTGATTCAGTGGTAACAATAATCATTTAGGTATACTCATAACTTCCATTTTTATGTGATTGTATGTACGTTGATAGCTGTACTGATTCATCGGTCAATGGCATGGCCATGCTAGTCTAGTGTAGCTGATCCTTTCCACCATATAAAATGAGTGGGAGGAAGCCCTGCCAATTTCATATGGCGGAAAGGGTAGTCTCACGTAGCCAGACCCACACTCGCCGCCGTGCGAGATTGGGTCTGGTTAAGCAAGACTACGGAAAGGATCAACCATGCCAGGCTATGGCCATGCAGTGTCCAGGGGACTGGATAGGATTGACGTTAATTAAAAACACAAAGAAAAATCGCAATTCATCACTTTAAAAGACAAGGAGATGGGTAGATCATTGAATGAGCTACAGTTGCAAGAGCTCCACAATCTACAATAATATACACTAACTACAGTAACTAGTGGGATTTTGATGTAAGTCACTAGCCAAAAATGATTTTTACACCAAACGTTTCGACAGCTGACTGCTGTCTTCGTCAGTGGAATGAAATACAGAAAGGTGTGTGTGTATTTATACATGCAGTGTGTGAGAAGTGATGACAGCTGATGATGTGTGATGTGTGAATAATAATTAGATGAATGGTGTCAGAATGTGATTACAAAAATGGGGAAGGGGGAAAGATAAAGTAAACCACAGCAAAGTAAAATGTAATAAAAAATAAAGCACTGTCAAGTTAAAATAGCTGTTTATAGTGTGATGGAAGTGTTCCTATTTCTCTGTTAAGGGCATGAGGCTCCTTCTGGATCCTCCAAGACTCTAGCAGGCACCGTCGGGATGTCAGGCGACATGTCTCCAGTATCTTCGTCCCAGTCCAATCTATGTTATGACCTGTCTTATGTGTGTGTTCAGCTAGGGCAGATGTGGCTACATGGTTATCTCTAACTGCTCGCTGGTGTTCCTTTAATCTCTGTCCTAGGGTCCTACCAGTTTGGCCTATATAAGACTGGGGGCAATCACTACAAGGGATCTGGTACACTACTTCTGCTCTGTCTTCCTTGGGTATAGGGTCCTTGGGGTGAACTACAAGCTGTCTTAGGGTACCTCTTTGACACCAGATGAAATACTGACCCTGCTTGACCTTTGCTTGAATGCCACCTTCTTCGCCTTCCGTGATACCTACTACCAACAGATCCAAGCTCAAACTAATGTGCTATTTGAGTGGTCAAAGACATGATCATGAAATCTAAACTGGCAGTGTAAAAGATTTTTGACCTAAGATTGACTCAGAGGTTCTGTTAGTGCATGACAGATCCACTCCATGCTCATGAAATTGAGGGTGGTATGGCCCAATTCCAAATAGAACTTGAAACGTGGCATGGTGTCAATCACTCTGATAGAAGATGTCGGGAGTGTGGTGCTGACACTGGTCACTGGATGATGTCTAGCGCTGCATGGTATACTCAACGCAAACCAGTGAATGATCATGTCAGCCACGTCGATCATCTATTGTTTTCATACAATGGTTGTGGATGCCAAAGTTACAATATTACCTTGGTCCTTGCCTGTCATGATATGAAAGCTGCTAAACGGTTGTATGTCATGGTGTGCCCAATCTGTATGACATCTATTTGTCTATAATATTATATTCTTTGTTTCTGATGACAGTTTATCTTTTCCTGTGCTTCATTGGGTATGCTGTACCCTAGTGTTGCTGTACATGTCTGCATGTTGAAAATTGATTTATTGATTGATGTGCAAAATTATACGTAACCGTGGGTTATGTATGTATAATTATTATAGTATTATCTATGATTCTGAACCCACAGCATATACATATGTGCAGGATGTAGGACATTGTACAGTGCACTAGAGCTCAGTCCAACTGAACTCTGTCTAGCCCTATATCCATGCATCTAGCTTGCTCATGCACCATGGGAAGAATAAGACCCTTGTATGACCCCAATATGAACCTTGACAAGGGTCTTATTCTTCCCATGGTGTGGAACTCCATCCTAGATACACATCCAACTTGAAGACCAAAGAATTGTGCTTGTTTTTTGGTCATTTTGGTACCTGTTAACAATTTGTTATTGTCTGTCTGATCACTGCCATTCCTGTTGTTTGTTTGTTTTTTCATCTTACGCTTGCCACAAAGGTCAATCATACACATATACACACACACACACATACAAGCACATTAATTTATACACATTCCTACAGGTAATCACACCCACACACACATTAGAACATTTCCTGTCACCCCCCTTTGTGTATTTAAGCCGTCGCTCACTGCTATACTTCAGATTTGTTGGCTGATGAAGGTCTACGTGGCCGAAACGTTCTATATTGAATGATTTTTGAAGATTTATCTATGCTACGTGATTGCTCATTAAGATAATCTACTTGTTGCATGCATGTATGTGTGTGCGCGCGCGCACACACACACACACACACACACACACACACACACACACACACATACACACACACACACACACACACATACACACAACGCACGCATGTACGCGCACACACACAACGCGCATACACACACAAGCACACACACACACACACATACATACACACAACGCATGCATGTGTGCGCGCGCACACACACACACACACACACACACACACACACACACACACACACACACACACACATACACACACACACACACACACACACACACACAACGCACACATGTACGCGTGCACACACACACACACACACACACACACACACACACACACACATACACACAGGTACATACATACATGTGTACATAGAACTCACATGACTGCTCATTCTGGACATGTACCTCATCCTAATCTGAGCACTGGACTGTGGCTCGATCGGGCTCTCATAAGGAGCTGGTTTGACTTTGTATGCATCTGTGTTGATGGGGACTTTCCTGAGAGGGGTCAAGAGTAACCCACAGTGATATATGTGACAGTCAAACTGTGTGTATGTGTGTGTGTGTGTGTGTGTGTGTGTGTGCGTGCGTGTGTGTGTGTGTGTGTGTGTGTGTGCACGCGTGCATGCGTGCATTCGTGCATTTGTGCATGTTTACAGGTGTGTGTGTGTGTGTGTGTGTGTGTGTGTGTGTGTGTGTGTGTGTGTGTGTGTGTGTGTGTGTGCATGTGTGTGTATCTATGTTTATGTGTGTGCATGTGTGCCTATATGTTTGTGTGTGTGTACGTGTGCGCGCGCGCGCGTGTGTGTGTGTGTGTGTGTGTGGTGTTGTGTGCATGTTCGTGAGTAATACTACTGTTTAATTATAGCCTACCACTCACTCGCTCACTCTCTCCCTCTCTCCCTCAACTGTCTCCACCCCCTTCCCCCCACAGACTTCAAATATACGATATCTACCAGTTCCAGTTTGTCAACATAATTGTGTGGCTATGTTGTCCATTCCCACCATCGAACTATGTGCCAATCACGCAAGATGTTCAGAACTTTCAATGTCACTTTCACTCTTTACAATCCTATGATTTGCAATGCTGGATTACAAATTTGTGTTTTGCGCTGAAATACAAATTTGTGCTCTGAAATGCAATGGTTGGAGTAAAAAATTGTGTTGTTATCCATTGAAATAATCTTCTTCCTCTTAGCTTGCATGTAGGAGCAATTATAGCTGGAGTAGCCCAAGAAGTGGAATGTCCCGCATTGTATACTTGATCTCCAGAGAGGACACTACATGTGATAAAATAAAAGATGTACTAGAACCACATTTAGTCAGTGTATTGTAACAGTATAAATTCTTAACATTGTATGCTCATAGTAATTGTCAAATACAATTTTCAGTGCTATATTATTGGATAATATAATCAATACTGTGATATGATACAAAATTATCAAATCAAAGTATACAAACAGAGGTCAATGTACAAATTAAACTTAAGAAATTAGACGTTGTTTGAAGAATTTGTAAAACCACTCATATAATTAGGCGGTCATTCCAAGAAGTTGCTTAAATGTAATTTAACTGCATGAAAATGTTGTAATATCATAGACACTCTATATTTACATATTAATATAAATTCATACCATGCAATTGAATAGTTGGAGATCAAGTTGCTTTGTACTTTCTGCCACCACCCACATAGTAGACTGAGATGTTCTTCCTCTACAGCATAGACTACCGTATGCGCTCTAATTTTCGCGGGCCTAAACTTTCGCGGTTTTCGCGGATTGGAAGCCATCCGCGAAAGTTTAAATCAGCGAAAAGTTTGAAATCTTGCGCAGTGATATAAAATGGCCGTCGCAGTGATATAAAATGGCTGTCGCTGAACAGCGGGCAGCACTAGTACTGTCGACGCCTTGTTGTATTCTTATTAGATCCACGATGATATACCTAATAATGGTGTGAAAGAAGGTATATAGGCTTGTCCGCTGTCTTTATTTTGTCTTCGTTTGCGTTCGCATGTGCCTGTAGCCACCTGACGGTGAATGTGTCGCCCGATTCGTTCGTTTTTGGTTCGCAAGCGTCTGGACTTTCCAGATTTGGAGCAAGTTGTCCCATCAAGTATGGCAGATGCTGTTAGAAAAGAAATATGTAGCAATTCAGAGGAAGAAACCGCTCGCGTGTCTGTGCATTGTCCAGCCTGTTTGGCTTGACAATCATTAAAACTTTAGAGTGCTAATTGCGATCTAGGGTCTACTCAGGTCTCTCACTAGTTAACTTGAACAAAAAAAACAGTGGCACTGGATGGGGACCCGCGAAAATATAAACGCGAAAATCGCGAATTTGAGAAATCCGCGAAAGTTTAAGCCCGCGAAAATTAGAGCGCGTACGGTATCTATACTATGCATACAGTAAATGTAAAAAAAAGAACTTGGCTCGCTTCCTGAGAGCATGTTTTTCTGACTTTGTGCAGCCAGGTGCGTATTTGTGTTTAGTCACATAATGGAATATTTGGCTGAATGTAAATCTACCGTGGGATATCTTAAGTTTAATTTTTTCTTTCTGCTGCCCATGCATGTGCCCATTCGCTCGCCAATTTCGCCTTCTTACGTACTGTCTCATGCTTCATCCTTTCTTCAAGTCATAGATACAGTTTTGTTAAATATCGCTTATAAAATCTAAATCATAGCACATCGCTGTATGGCAGTGGCGCCTCATTTTTATTCTGGGGTCCCCATATCTACGTAGATTTGGGGATGGAGGTCCTCATATCTACGGGGGGCCCTATATCATTATGACACCAGGACAAAGTAGCCTTCATCCGGGACCTGGGACACATGCAGGACTTTATTCCGTGACAGTCCCTGAACAATCTGGAACAGTTGGCACCTATGATACCATGATCATAATTACTTCCGTTATTCTGAAAATCACGACGTCGTCATACCTGCAATCCTATCTGGATACAACAGGTCTCAGTGGACACTTGGTCACCATGATAGTATAAATTCATCAAAATTCATCAACAATTCGACATTTAACACTGCTCTATAGGGCTAATACAGGTACTCTAGCCTGCCACTGGAGGAGTATATGCATGTTTCAAATCAACTTAGTTTAGTTGTACAGCCAGTAAATGAAGAGGGGTGCTTTCTCAAGGGTGATCCATGGCCTTGCCTACTGATGGACTTCCTAGCTCAGTTCAAAATTTAAGGTAGAGTATCAGCTTACCAAGCTGAAGGTCGACAGTTCAATCCCATGCAGTGGAAGTCCACTTTTCCTCATGGTTGTTTTACCCACGTGCACAATAGACTAAGTATAGGCTAGGTTTGGTTGCCCTAGACTTATTCGACCATTATGTCTGCTGCGGAGGATATAGACCTCCTTTCCAGATGAACTAGGGTCAATTAGGTTGGGTTGCCCTAGACTTTCATAACCATTATAGGTCTATTAGTTTATAGGGAGGCATGCAAGGTGGCTGGAGGCCTGTCAAGAAATATTCGGTCCATGTATTATTTGGTCCACCCGGACCGAATATTTCTGAAATATTCAGTTCTATCTGGAAATATGTGGTCCGCCCGTAAAATGGATTACCTTGTGCAGATTTGAGGTAGCAAGAAGTGCGCTTTGCAGAGACAGAGTTCTGAAAGCATGCAGATGGTTCCACGAACCTAGACTGGGCCATTGACTACAAAACGACAGGTAAGCATTTCATTGCAACCCAGAAGAGAACTAGATATGCAGGAAGGCTGCGACCTAGAAGTAAAAACAGTGAAGTATTCGTGTGAAAGAAAGGAGAAAAGGCCAGTAGGTCCATGCCATGCAGACATGCAGTTTGTTGTCGTTTAATCAATCTTCATTTTTATTAGCCTACCAATTTTTTTAACCTTAGCAACTTAGGGGGAGGGGGCAGGGGCGGGATCTGCCCCTGATATCCATGCATCTAGCTTCATCTCTATATTGCCTTAATTATGCTTGTCCCGAGTCCGTCTTGCATGCCCTTAGCCCAATTGATATGTTTTTATAGTGAATTTTCAGGTGAAAACTACACCGATAGTGGGAATGGTGGGGGGACATACTATTTCACATAGAGACATGAGCACCAGGTGATAAGCCATATATACTGCATGGAGTGCTGCTGAGATGTGCCTGCCTGCACATAAAAAATAATTTTACAAAAGAACTGCTTCACATCCATTGCAGTATCCAACCAATGCCTCTCAGATTTTTCAGCGTTTTCTATTTAAGGACAAACAAGTTTAAGTCGATCAATTGGACACTGTTTCCGTGTTGCTGTACCGGGTAACCCTCTAATGTTCACTTGATAGGAACAGATGTCAATGAGAAGTAGAGCAAGAATGAGAGGAAGATAAAACAGGACCAAATATTTCCAAAATATTTCGTCCGTAAGACAAAATAAGGAAAGAACAAGCGCTGGAATCATGCTGGAACACAGGACATGATATTTCTGGATAGGACCAAATATTTTGGAAATATATCGTCCGGCGGACAAAATATTTCCGGATCCTTTGGAAATATTTTGTCCGCCCAGACCAAAATTAGGGGGGGGGGGGGCAAACCTGCCGTGACAGGCCAACCTTGCCTGGGTAGTGGATTCCATTAAAAACTTTCTCATTCGTATATGTGTACGTGTTCGTTTGCCATTTTTTTATCTTTTTTATAGGCAAATCCCATACATTTGCCACCATAATTTGTTTTAGAATCTACAACAACAAAATAATAATAATAATTACGTCATGCTAAAATACACAATTAAGTTGACATATTTAAGTTAACTTTGAGTCAGTAGTAATCAATCCTGCTGTTGGTATTGGCCACTTCCACGTCTTGAACAGTGGACCAGGTGCTTCTGGGACAGTCTTTTGCTAATCTGAACCCTCGCAAACATCTGATGGCAGCCCTCAAGAGGGCAAAGGACAGTCGACATCGGATCCAGCTGGTGGTGACTGAATACGATTGGTCCCTCTTGTCTGCGATGCACCATTGAAGATACACCACTGAATACAATGTCTGCGATACACCACTGAAGCTGCTGGAGCAACCCCTCCCATTGTTGAGAAAACAAAGGGGGAAAAGGTCCTACTTCTCTCTTTCATCATAGCTGTGCCTCTTCTTTTGTTCTCTAGATCTGTAGCAGGCTTCAACACTGATTTACTCTGGTAGACTACCCTCACATCAAAGAATGCATGTCGTCCATCTCCCCAGAAGTTGTCTGCCACATTATCTAACCAAGCACCATCATCACAATTTGCACTTCTCTGCTGTAGATGTTCTCCAGACAGAGGTTGGAGGTTTGGCTCAATACCCACATTGTGACACACTTCAGTCATTAGTTGAGCTGTGATGTTGCGGAGCTCATTGTGATGCAGGGTTGGAAAGCGTCCACATGGTCAGGTCATGGAGTGATCCACAGAGAAGTGTTTGTCATGCACATACACAATTCCTTGGCATCTTCCCTGGTTGCCAGCCGTACATATATATATAATATATCTCAGATGTATAATTGTATCATGGAAGTCTCCTTTGTGGAGGAGAAATCCATACTCCTCTAGGGGCAATGCAGTTAACCAGATGGAAGTGCCTTTCTCGGATGCAAGTTCCATTGCTCTTCTCAAGCTAGGAGGAAGAACCCGAAGAAGTTCTTCTTGCTTCTTCTTTTCTTCATCCTATCGCTGCTGCCGTACTTGTCGTTTTTCTTTTATTTGATTCAACTTGATTTCTTCAGGGATTTCTCCAGATTGCTGGATGATCAAGGCTGCCAGTGGTGCCGTTATCCTTTTTGAGCCGAGATACGATGCATGTGCTTGAAAGAGTAGGATTAGGTATTAATTCCCATTCCTCCTATAGTCGTGCAGGAAGAGCTAAGAGTTCTCTTTCTATAGAACTCACTGTGTCGCGCCCCGTAATAGCAGGAAGTAGGCAAATTACAATCTTGTCCTCTAAAGGTTGCAGTAGGTCACCAATTCCTGGTGTTGTCCTCACCATGAAATTCCATTTGTGTTTAACACAATGTGTAAAAGCTGCAAACGCAGCATGTGGTTGAGTCTCGGCAATCTTTGCTAATGCTTCAATCTCTTTGACCCATCCATCTACCTTGGACCTCATGGAACTCTCAACAAAGAAATCAGTACCTATTGCACTTCCTAGCTGCCGTCTTCCCTCTTTGGTGATGTTCAAATTGGATTCATGGAAAGTCTCCATGGCCTCCTCAAACTTGTCTTCTTTCACTACAATCCATGACTTGTCAGAATTTTGGAAGTATCGATCCGTAAGTGGGCCCTTTCTTGTGGCAGTTTTGCTCCTGCTGAGGCGTCATCCGCATACCACACTTCCTTGGTATCTATGTCTTTCAACTCATTAATGAGGGGGGAAATTGCTAGGACATATATCGCCATTGCTAATGGATCTCCCTGTGTTGCTCCTTCCTGGGAGTAGAGAGTCTCCTCTTCAATGAACAATGGGACATCCTGCCTGTAAGTGTTAAGACAGTTGACAAGGCTGGACGTGATGTATGTCCTGAGTGCTACTTCCCTGTTGGCCATAGAGTGTCTATGGTTTGGCCAGCTGGCTGCAGACTAGTGACGTCATAACCATAACTAGGGTTGACATAATTACCGAGCGGTTTAGCGAGGTTAACTGTTTCCGTTCGGGGACAAGCTATAGAAATGACAATATAAAGGAATTACGCGCTGCTGGGAAATTTTATCGATAAACTGGTGGCCCGTTTTGGATCGAGTCAAACGTGACATGTCAAGGGTTTGAGTATCTATGGTTTTTTCATATGGTTTCGTAACAAGTGATTTAGCGAGAAGAAGTAAGAAAATTGAAATGTGAATTGTCATAAAAAGGTATTGATTGACAAATTACAGTTCAATATCGTCCGTGTGTTGCGCACTTTTGTTCTTGTGTTCCACTGTTCTTGGAACACTTGATTTGACTAACTACTGTTCATGTGCACCACTTTGCACCATCATGTGATAAAATTATACATATTTGATTGACATAATCTGCAATGTGTGATTATATCTGATATGATAGAGACTACTAAATTGCTATGCTGACTTATAATATAACTTTCAAACAAATTCTATAACGTAACAGATCCATTGTACAAAATCAATGTAATGCACAATGTTTCGGCCATGTAGGCCATCATCAGCTGCATAAAATGTTTTATACAGCAGATGAAGGCCTGTGTGGCCGAAATGTTGTGTGTGTTGATTTTGTACAAATAATCTGTTACGTTCCTGATCGAATGTAAACTGTCACTTCACATTTCATTTAACATCCTGATATATACATGCAACTCATTTTTGCTGGTATCGCCGGTATGCCGTTTTCTAAAATTGTACATGCAATACAGCAAGGAAAACATTTAATTGAGTACATAATGTATTCACCTTGACTATTGTTTGTCGGAGTCTAAGTCTGAGAGATGTATGTAGTACATGTATGGAACATGCACCGCTATGCCAAATATTATTATAATGTGACATCAGTGGACTTTCAAACTGATATAGCAAATGAGTATATACCGTATATGCTCTAATTTTTTTTCATTCCAATTATTTGTCATGGGCTCCAAAAGGGATGAAAAGTATTCTAATTGATGACCAAATAGCATGTGTTTTAATCCTATTTATGTCAGAGACCCTAATTATTCGTCACGCAGACTGGCCACCTTCTTTCTGCCATTTGTTGGGCCATTGATATACCGTACTGGAGAAACCGCTGTTCCTTTGTCATTTATATTTTGTTCGAGTAATCGTCGAATCATGGAGGAAGATTTTCATTTTTCCTTGTATATGTGGTATCCTCAAACGGGTGCAACAGTTCTCAAGCTAGAAACGGCCATTTTTCGATGGTTCTAATTCGCCGTCGTCGATTCTAAATATTTGTCCCCCCATTCCAATTATTTGCCACCTTTCAGAAACCTTGCAATTCCATTCTAAATGATGTTTTTTCCTGACAATGTGGAAATAATAGGTGTTGAAATTTTACAGGCATAATGCGGGAATATAATTGATCACAAATTTTATATTGGCATGCCCAATGCATATGCTGCAGGGGGTTCAGATAAGTGGCCAATAGCTCAACTATTATATACTCTGAGTACTACTAGGGAGTGTATTTTGTCTAGTGAGTTTGTCAGGACAAGCAGTAGTGTTGAAATTCGTGTGAGTGCAGAACTAAAAAACTGATTACGGTTTATACCAAAATTATGAGAATGTGTACTAACATGGTGACTAAGAGACAAATCGTCAACTGATCATGAGCTATGAATAGTCCAAACATTCAGCATTGCAGAAGGTATCACTGTTCAAAAAGCATGTATGATCCCTTTAAAATGTCCCATTCCTTCACACAGGACCAAAGGGGTTTGTCTGGCTACATGAGACTAGCTCACAACTACATTATAATTTTATGCAATCAATTATTTCATCCATATTCCCATTCCCATTCAATTTCAATGTCCTTTCCTTTTAGCGAGGTTCTGAACTTTGTTCACGACTAGTACGTATTATGGCTGCATGAAAATCCCCGTAGGTGGGGTCATTACGCAACCGTTCATAGATATTTTCCAAATGGATAAGGTTGTAGTTTTTATACTCGTTTGTAGCGTTGCTCATCTCGGGCGCACTATTGGTGAATGTAACGAAGGCAGCAAAGAATGCTCATCGTCTGAAGGTTTGTTAGTAGTAAATCAGTAGGTAGCAAGTCTTGGAACGGTGGGGAGAAGCCTGGCGGTATTTTTTGTGTCCTAGTCTGCCGCTATTGGGACTAAATTTTGTGGCAGATTATGAGGTTTGCAGATTAAATGGGTTGGAGTTGTATTGTGTTTGTGAATTTACTTCATAAACCCTTAGTGGATCAGTGTATTTGGCAGATTAATGGGAAGGGGGGTATCATGATCTGCCGGGACTATGTGAGACTACCTCCCCTGTTCTTTGGACTTTAACCAATTGCAGTTGTGACTACAGCCCGTCATACAATCCTTCTAATGCATAATATCTCCATCTACTTGCTAGACTTCTGTCAGAAACAGAGGAGAGATGTTAATATTGAAGTGTACGATAGCAAGAATGTCACTACATGCCTGAAGGCCTGTTTCAATGTGTCAGAATTCAAGGTGAGAAGTGTAAATAGCGGATTGACTTGGGAAATGTGGTGTGCATGCAGAACAAGTGCATGATTAGTGGAGCTCCAATGAGTGTACTGTTAGATTTTGCAATGTATACTTTCCTTGATGCTGCCTTTTGAATTTTCATAAAGGGGGATGGAGGGGGGAATTGCTTATTAGTGCGTTGATTTTGACCAGAATGTTTTGCATATAGAGCATACAGGTCTGGGTAAAATCGTCACCTATTTATAGCAGAACTTTTGCAATACTCTAGTAGTATGTTGCATGTCAGTTTTCTGTGCCACAGTGACCTTTGTCTGTTGACCTCAGTAGAGCAGTTTATGCTGTTCAGGAATTCTGTGTGTGTGTGGGGGGGGGGGGGGGCTTTGTACCAGTACGTATGTAATAATTATTGGCAAATTTATTATTGTTTGATATTCCTTTCCAGATCAACGGCACAAATTACAATATCAATAGTACTAGGTTTTTGCAAGGGTCATGCTTCCAAGTCGACTACAGCAGAGGAGATGCCATACCAGATCATGATAAGGGTTTTGCTTCTATCTTGATCACAACTAATCCAAATGAAGAAAGATTCCATTTGACACTGGAGTTTAAATACATAGTATGTTTGTAGGATGTGTATTTGTATAAAGTGTACCAGTTCATGTACACGTGTATGTCTCTACGTAATAGTTGTATCCTGTGCCCTCGGTCAATTACTTAGCACTTTATGGCTGCTGTAGCACACCAAGGCAGGATACAACTATTATGTGTCATGGTGAAGCAAAACATTGCAAATGTGGCAATTGACAACTACTAATTTATGAGGCATGCATGAATGGGATTTGGCAGGCAGGAGATTGACAAGACCCTTGACCTGGGCTACATCAGGGTAGTAGGGCTACATCATGGATGTAAGCCCGCGGTACTCTTTGATCCACCCAACTTTCGCCCCCGCACCATGACACATATTGAAATGTGTATCATTGCATTCATAAGATTATGTACATTTTTGTATATTATGTCTCGTAGAGCAATGTTGAGTCTGTCTCTTGGACGTGGAAGTGGACTGGCATGACTGTGCAGCAAGTGGGTAGTCCTCCAAATAAGGCGATTACTTTCCAGATTGAGTCTTATGAGAATTGGAAAGTGTCCTTGGACCAATACTTCTGCTGCGATGATGGGGTTCACTGGAAGAATGATTCTTATAATAATAGTACTATCTTTCTCACTTATTTTGCAATGAGCGCTGGTGGGCTAGTGCCTTACTGCAGGCAAAGAAAAATGCTGTGCAAAATCCCAAACACTGATCAAATTGTCTCTTTGTTCTTGTCTGGGTTGTTCACTGCCCTTTTGGTTGTCTCTACATCAGCTAACTTAGTTTGGAGGGTCTTCAAGCGCAACAAGGCCAAAAGAGAAAGTGAACGTGAACGTATTGACACAAGCAATAGTACCAATTATCAGACTATTTGAGTCATGAGTTCTCAGTACCCTTTAAGGGATCCTGTTATGATACTTAAGTTGCTACAACAGAGAGTACTGTACATGTATGCATGTCAAATGTATGTACAGTGAGACCTCACTTATCTGCACTTCAGATATCCTGTTCCCTCATTTTCCGCATATGCAGTAGTTTTTATTGGAACAAATCTGCAATAATCCTACTGTACACCATACTACTGCTCCCTCATTTATCCAGTTCCCTCGCTTCATCTGCAATTTCATCCAGAACAGATGTGTGTGGATAACTGAGGTCTGCCTGTATGTGCAAGTGAATGGTTTTAAATTACATGCGCAGAAAACTTTGAGTAAGAAATCAAATTTAATTGCTGTCCCCCCACCCCTTGTACACATCAGGGGGTACTTGCAATAATAATACCCTCAACCCTATATGCTGGGTGCTCTGCTGCTGTTGGAATATGATTCCAAGACAACCTTGGGGGGGGGGGGGGGGGGATTGGGTCTGTTGGCTGTAAGCTTCAATCTTCTTGGACTAAGTTCAGATCCAACTGCCTTAGCTTTGAACAACATATCAACATGGACTGCTATTGGGTGTAGGTAGTCTCATAACAACATGGACTGCTATTGCATGGGTGTAGGTAGTCTCATAACAACATGGACTGCTATTGCATGGGTGTACGTAGTCGCATAACAACATGGACTGCTATTGCATGGGTGTAGGTAGTCTCATAACAACATGGACTGCTATTGCATGGGTGTACGTAGTCGCATAACAACATGGACTGCTATTGGGTGTACGTAGTCTCATAACAACATGCACCCAATCCTCTTGGTGGCTTCTATACACAAGTCAGGTCCACTAGCAGCAACAGTCAAGGAGTAAATTTGAGATCTACATGGGTGAGACTATATAGGGACATTCATGACGGTTGAGTGCATGGCTATTTATTAAGTCTTATATTAGAGTTTCTTCGACCATTCAATCCTCCTTTACACATGTCTATTGGAGGGCCCGGGATATGGTTTCCTTGTACAGTATACGTCCTTGCTTATATCCTGATCCTGCAAGCTGAGTGTGCTTGGTCCACCCTTATAGGTGCTTGGGGATCCTTTTTTGAATACCTTTACAGTACTAACTGTTATGACATTGTGTCAAATCTAATGTGACATCACACATACCTCAATTTCATCACTAAAATTTCATTATTTAGTATTGTATTATAATATTACTAATATTTCTGCACTAAATTATATACTAATAATTTTCTTCATTTCACTTATATCTGGATTTTATCACGTATCTGAATCAACAAGAACTTGATAATGTTTGCCCAAGGGGTTTGAATAAGTGAGGATATAATATTATAGTCTAAGAGGCTATACTGTATATAATATATAATTATTATATGGTGGCACTGCACTAGCTGCATCCTCATCTCTATATGGCGACATATATGATCGATGCACTTTAATATATTTACATCGAATACATGAATTAATTAACATTAAATCTTACATAAATTAATTATATTATATGCTATATTTTTGTTGACAATGTACAATGGTATACCACTGGCAAAAAAGACAATACTTCCATGCAATTCCTGAAATACAATGATTGATTTTATTGTGCACGAGTACACTTTTGAATGTTGAATGTATTAGAATCTGGAATTGGGCACATTTCCAATGCTACTGTACTGAATCCACTTCTGTACCCTTGGACCAGAAGAGATGCATGTGACATAATCACTAGTTCTGCTCCTGTTGCAACTTCCTGTAGTGTCATATTGCCACGCTTGTTCATTTTGTCTATGTGGACTGCCACTCCCGGAATAGCAACAATCCTAGCTTTGTAGTTCTCTGTTGCCCATGACTTCACTACTGGAGAATCGGTAAAAAGAACAATAGGTACATGTGTTCCGAGAATTCGACTCTTATTAATGGCACAGTCAAGCAAAAGTCTCCATGTTGATGTCTTACGGTGATACTGAAATGATGGACGGGTCTCGTTCAAGATGCCAAAAAACCCTGCTCTAATGTGAACAGCTGCAAACTTTTGCTCTTGTGTGATTCTCATTTCGCTAGAAAGCTTCTTGGCCTTTTCAATCACTGGAGTACTAAATGCTAGCAGATATCGAGCTAGCACAGATTTCACAAGTGCTTGATGACCAGGGGCCGTAATATATTTTAGTATATCTTCTAATGGTTTGCCATGCAACTTTCTTTTTGTATAGTTACCAAAATGAGAGAAGTAACGATATCCCAGCTGAAGGTTTGTCTTGATCTTCAAGTGCTTATCTTGGATTGAAGGAACATGTGTTTGAATGATTTTCAATATCAATTTTGAATTTAAGGAAGACATCAACCAAAGCGTTTGGTGAGGAAGCTGGTCAATTTTGGTGACCAGTTGTCTGTCGATATTCCAGTTTATTGCTGCAGGTTCAAATATATCAGTCTGACACTCTGAGAAAAAAGGCTGAGTCCACTGCACCAGAAACAACCGTTCCGACACCACAGCCAGCAGGAGTGAAAGTAAAAGCCCTCTTACCCTGTCACCTATTCCTCCACAAACTCGGTTGCAGTACCAAGTGAGCGTTCGTACACTGGGATCTCCCATCAAAAGTCTATTTCTCCAGATCCTATGTTTCTCTTGGTATTCGGCTAGCATTGGGACCAGATAGGTGAAAAGTGAGCTATTCGACGAAACAGACACGCTGTGACAGTGAAAATCCTTCGGCAATTGCAACGTGAATTCAGGGGTACCATTTCCATCACTCCTCGCCGATATTGAGTAATGTGAAGAGACAGAGACTGCTGTTGAAGAGGGAAGCACACCTGACTGAACGCGGTTGTCGATGATTTGTCGCCCTGAACGGCTGTAGCTATAGAGGAGTGACAGTACCACCAGAATGATACAAACCACGGACACAAAATAGAGCCACTTCATAAACTTCTTCATGGCGCGGTGTTATTCTGCATCTTAGTTTAGCGCCAGTGCCACGGACTTTGCCGCGTCGATCGCCACGAGATTGCGACATCACGCTGCCAGAAATTTCCATCACGTAACATACCTTTGTACAAACGCTTAAAGCCTTAATTTACGCTGATATCTGTATGTCGAACATTACTGTAGGAACCATGAAATTATGCACACACAGTAGTACCTCCTTTGAGAGACCACCCTTAAAGACCTCCCCTTTCGTAAGGCCGGCTTGTTGGTCGCAAATGTGTATGAGTCTCATATACGTATATTGATCCCTCCTCATCAGACACCATGCACCTCTTATAAACGCCCAAGTGCACCTTTCACATGGCCCTATATATAAGGATGGTCTCTCAAAAGAGATACTATACTGTACTTTACTATAACAGGCATTCATGCATGCTCTGTGTGTGTGTGTGTGTGTGTGTGTGTGTGTGTGTGTGTGTGTGTGTGTGTGTGTGTGTGTGTGTGTGCAGCGTGTGTGTATGTGCATGTGCGTATGTGCATGCTTAACAATGTGTGCCTAGTCCATTCAAAGGTATATACTTTAACTGTGTTTTAAAACTTATCTCATGCAGGGACAGAAGCATGCATACCGTAGGATGGGTTTTAATCGTTAGATTGAAATAAATGCTGATTGCTAGCTAATTGTAATAGCACAAATATTAAAAACACATTATAACCAGCTATAGCCTGGCCTGTATGTAGTTATGTTAAAAAAAACACAATCTAGTGTGCATTCCCTTAAATGCAGTTTTTGAAATACGCAATTAAAACCCATCCTACGGTATAGAATTACATACCATTTTCCCAACAAAAAACTTGAATGGGTGACAAAATTGCTATACATGGGTCAGCCATTTTGGCTGACTAACTCTATGTTGCGTATGAAATCCTTCAAACTATATACCAAACTGAGAGCTGAGGCTCCAACACTGCATGGCATATAACATCAATTCTCGCTGACAAGTGCTGTTTTCATTGCACCAGTAGTGGTCAACAGTCTGTGTTGAGGACTACTTTTCATGATACCATACAAGAATTAATGTAATCAATGGGCAGCGCAGAAATGTATGGCTAACACGTTACCAAAATGTCCCACCAACAATACCTGGTCAGCCATTTGTCCTAACAAATAATTATTATTGGATCAATTTCTATTTCTACCCCTTCTGATGTATACATTATGGATTTTATCATTTAATATATGTACATCTATATGAGTGCATTAAAAATTGCAGCTTTCAGACTGACTTTGTACCAATGCTGTATCATATCAGCATAACAAGCAGTCCACCTGCTGAGCACAAAATACACTAGGAAAACACAGACACATCATTCACGACATGTGATAAAATGAATACACTGTCACTGAGAAACTAACAAGGGAAAATTCAACAAAGTAAGAGATGTTACAGATATAAGCTTGCTGCAAAGATAATGTCTCTCTTAATCTTCGAAATACCTGCAAGTTCAAAAAATAAAAATTAATAGCACTAACATTGTAAGATATTGTGGGATGTGGTTTATCTGACATCGTTTGTTCCCCATAAATGTGTCAGATAAACCAGGTGTCGGATAATTGGGTGAGTGTTTACAGTTTAGTGATGGAGATTCACAACAGAGCATTGGATAAATGAGGTTTTTGTATATACAAGGCTGGCGGAACTGGTCCAGTTGGTCAGACGATAGACACTCGGTTATGTAGTTTAGAGTGTCTATGGTCAGACCAAGGCTGGACCAACTGCAAACACCTTCTGCAATCCAGATAAACTAATACTGGATAAATCAAATGTGACTGTACTACTTTTGAGAATAGGCTCACCTTCCTCAAACTTCTTCTCCAAGTCAGTGTTACCAATGGCCTTGGATGCCTGACACATTTGCCTCATCAGCTCCTCTAGCCGACGTATGCATCTAATGATACTGCCCTCAAATGCAACCGTCATTTTACACAACTGAGAGAAGGGGGCACCCGAAGCCCAGGCATGGACGACATCCATCAGGTGGGGTTTGAATGAGGCAACATACACATCTTCTTCAACAGGGAGCTTGGATTCATTTGATACCCGTGCTATTCTTCGAGCAGAGTCCTAGATTCCACAAAGTAGATATTATACACAAAAATACAACATACATAAGATGCAGTGTAGGCTGCAGTACAGGGTGTGGTGTAGGCTGCAGTGTAGGCTGCAGTACAGGATGTGGTGTAGGCTGCAGTGTAGGCTGCAGTGTAGGCTGTGATATGCACTCAAAAAGTAACCAATTTATCGAAAAAGGTCAGAAAGACAAGATGCTTGTGTAATTCTCATTGAAAAGCATACAACTAACAAAATACTGCCAATTTAAAGGTCATTTGGAACAGTAATCAAACACAAGCATGCAACAACTAAGCAGACAAGTATAATATATAGGTCAAACAACAAATAGAGGTGAACTCCCCCTCCATGGACCCCCTCCCCCCCTCCCCCGAGTACCACACACTGCAGCTGGATATTATATGTAGTAACGGGTGGCTAAAAATTTTTTTTACTAGCATACAAGCACATATGGTATATGAATATAGATGAAGTACTAAAGAGTATAATTGTAGGATATGATTGATTAAAATGAATAGACACTAATACCAACAAGAATGGTCAATCGGTCAACAAGTGATCCTTTACTTGCTGCTGATCTGGCCTTCGGCATTTGCAAGTAGGATCTGAGAGGGATCGAAGTCGGATGATGGAATTTGGTGGCGAGATGAGCGGCTACCACGGATGCACATGATTGCCATGCGGATCAGTGCAAATTGGATGGTGCAACGAATCCATCTGATGACGTGGGAATAGTTCTGCCTTGATTTGGTGGCAATTAGGGATGCCAGCCTCTTGTAGAATACTGAGCATTCTTTGCCCATTCCTCCTGATGAGGTGAAAACTAGAGGGGTGAATACGCCTCTTTCAATGTCTCTGACACGCTGACCATATTGTCTCTTCTTTTCATTCTCATGCTTTCTGTAAGCAGCAGTGGGAGATTGTGAGCAGTTCGAGGGAGCTGAGGGATGAAATATCCTTACGTCAAAAAATGCTTCCTGAGAACGACTCCAAAAACCTGTTGCCCGGATGTCAAGCCGTGCTTGATCATCAGTTATGGCGGAACGATGATGAAAGATCTCATGAGAGATGGGTTGTAGTCTTGGCTCGGTGGCTACGTTGTGGCAAATTTCTGTTAGGAGGTTAGATGTGATATCACGGACCTCGTTATGCCTTATTGTTGGATATCCTCCTTTGTGGCACGACATGGCATGATCAATTGAAAATTTGGCACCACATGCACAATTAGTTGGAAGGTTATTGGGAGGCCAACCATACCTGATGCAAATTGCATCTCTGAATGCACTTTTGTGAAGGTCGAATTGATGTTCGGCAATAGGCAAGGCAGAGATCCAGGTAGAAGCACCTTTCTCGCAGGAGTATTCAAACAATCTGAGTTTGACAGGATCTAACTCCTTCTGGATGTCGGTTGAAAGGGCTTTTAGTCGATTTGTCTTTGTATTCTTCAGTTTTTTCTTTGCATCATCAATTTTGGATTCATCAACGGATCCATCTACATCCTGTGATTTTATCAGACTGGCTAGGGGTGCTGTGATACATTTGGAGGCTTCATAGCAATGATCACTTTCTGAGTCTGGTTTGGTAATCCCAAGACCTCCTAGGCGTGCGGGCTGTGATAGTAAAAGGCGTTCATTTTCTGAGCAAGGTGGCCGACCAGTGAGAGCTGGAATAAACTGGCAGTGGATGACCTTTTCTAAGGGCTTGAGGAGATGTGATATGTTTGGAATAGTTCTTGATAGATAAGTCCACTTACTGGAGAAACCATGTGTGAATGCAGCTAAGGCCTCTTGAGGATAAGTGGTGGCAATCATGGACAGGGTCTGCAATTCCTCTTCCCATTCATGGACTTTGACTGAAACAAATTCCTCGACGAAAGTATTTGTCCCTATGGCAGCACCCAAATGACGCTTTCCGTGGGTGGTAATGTTGATGTTTGATCCCATAAAGGCTTCCTTGGCAATGTCAAAATACTCTTCTTTGATGACGAGGTGTGTTTTTTCAGCATTAGGAAAATATCCATACTTGGGACCTTCCTGCAATAAGATGTCCCACCATTGTCTAAGGTACTCACAAGTGGCGGCAGCGGTGGCGTCATCAGCAAACCAGACTTGCTTTGTTGAGGGACATTGATTGTGAAGCTTCTGGATGAGGGGCAAGATCCCAATGGCATACATGGCCATACCAAGGGGATCACCCTGGGTTGTCCCTTCGGAGGAAGATATTTCACAATGACCAGTGATGAAGAGCCTTATTGGAGCATTGTAGGTGTTTTGCAATATCATTGAAAGAGAGGGGCATAGAACACTGATGTTATGAAGGGCTGCTTGACGGTTTAGTGAATTGAATGCGTTTGAAGCATCAACAAGAAGAGCTCCTTCTATCTCTGGAAGGTTCAGGATGTCATGTATTGCATGAACTGCCGCCTCGGCGCCTGCTTCTTGGCCGGCACAGGTTTGGAGAGGTCCTGCAGCTTTCTTGATGTCTTGGGCTATGAGGTGAAGGACTGCTTTAGAAATGATTCTTCTTGGGACTTCACCAATACCGATGGGGCGTACTCCAGGACACTTGTTGAAGGGAATTAGACGGCATGCAACCAGAGCACTTAGTTCAATGGGATCAACTTGGGAGGTACATAAGCGTCTTCCAACTGCGGCAAGAGATGCACAAAGATTGTTTGAAGCAGACTTGAAAGAGGTACACATTCGCTTCCAGATGGTAGCATCAAGTCCTGAGGGACCTGCAGAGCCGAATGTGTGAAGTGCACAGTCTCTAATACTAGAAGCATCGAGTGATTCAAAAATGTAATTCTCAGCAGAGATGGAGGCGGAGTCATCTTTTGGCAACAGTATGGCTTCAGGAGGATTGATACCTTGCGGGTGTTTATCTTTGAGGATCTCAAGAGTGGATTTCATGTTTGTCTCGCCATTAGCAAAGGTAACGGGGACTTGTTCATCCAGCTTCAGGGTACCATTAGATGACTTCCTCGTAATAAAATTATTAGCTTCACGGACTTTTCCAAGGAGCATTAAACGACTAAACACTCGAGCGATGTGATCAGGATTCTCTTGGTTGGTGGGTTGGGGGAGTCGTTGTTGAATTTTTTTACCTTCATCAAGGAGAGATTGAAAATCACCATTTGACCAAAGAAGTAATCTCCTTTCTAGGTGCTTGACATGATCGCTCGATTTACTATGTTTAAATGGCTTCTGGAGAAGCAGAACTTGACAGGTGAAGGCTGCTTTTAGAGCTATACATTCTAACAATGATTTGTCGGCATAGGCCTGAAAGAGACGGGCGACTTCGGCAACAAAAGATTTACCTGTCTTACCTGAAGGAATTTGGAAGATATTTCGCCTCCAATGAACTATTTCCTCATAGGCAGACGAAATTGCTTGAAATGCGTTGGCACCATCGACTTCACCCCAACTAAAGTCGAAAGCTCCTGCGTGGACTTGGTTTCGATTTAAAGCAGTTGCAACAGGAGAGGATGGACAAGGGGAGACTTCTTGGGAAAGCGCTTGCGTCGTATCTTTTGTAGTTTTTGAAGAGGAAGAATCCGATGTGACGTTTGAGGAAGAATCTTGTATCGTTAATGAAGAGGCAGCTGTTGAAGATGTATCGGAGAGCCGCTTCGTGTTATGGCAGTTATGCAACCGGGACGGCAGACAATCGGAGCAGGGATGACCTTCTTTTGAACATTTACAATTTCGACAATACCCGCTGCGGTTACACTTACAGCATGCTGGCATAATTGTCTCTTCTCCTGTTCAAGTAGCCATTTTGCTGGTTATAAATCCCGTCCAACTAAATTCGAAAGCTCCTGCGTGGACTTGGTTTCGATTTAAAGCAGTTGCAACAGGAGAGGATGGACAAGGGGAGACTTCTTGGGAAAGCGCTTGCGTCGTATCTTTTGTAGTTTTTGAAGAGGAAGAATCCGATGTGACGTTTGAGGAAGAATCTTGTATCGTTAATGAAGAGGCAGCTGTTGAAGATGTATCGGAGAGCCGCTTCGTGTTATGGCAGTTATGCAACCGGGACGGCAGACAATCGGAGCAGGGATGACCTTCTTTTGAACATTTACAATTTCGACAATACCCGCTGCGGTTACACTTACAGCATGCTGGCATAATTGTCTCTTCTCCTGTTCAAGTAGCCATTTTGCTGGTTATAAATCCCGTCCAATTATATATTATATGTAATATTATATGTAGTCAAACCTGTTTACAAAGTCACGTGATACAACAACATTCTCTCTACAACACACATGTTGGGAACTGTTTCACTGGTCTCTGTACAAACTGTACTGGCTATTGCAAGAACCTGGCTATAGCAGCACAAAACAGTGGAACCAATGGTGGTATTGTAAGGAGGTTTGAGCATACATCACAAAATTTACTGTTTACAAGACATCCATAAATCGGTTAACCTGCATTTGTTTCAGAGGTCCAGACAAGTTCTCTTTAAGCTTTGGCATTGCCTCAGACTACAGCAGACACAAGCACTCAGTTACAACCACACTAGGATGCTCACACTACAAGTGCAAAGTCAGGTTGAAAATACAAACCTTCTCCTGAAAGACAAAGCAACAAAGCAGAGCTGCAGACTGCTCTGCTGTTAGGTCATTGAACACACCATTGAACAACAGCTCAGTGAGCAAGAGCTCATCTCCACTGCTTATTTCACAAGCAACTCTACCCTTGACATCAATCACATCTGAAGAACTCGCATAGCCCAACCTACGTATGTTTGAACAGTAGAGATGCTGTCAGTAACACATGGCAGGTGATATCCTCACTGGAAGAGGGAAGGTGGACAGCTGACCTTCTTAGTACTCGCTTCCTACACTTTAATTCATCCATCTGCATGATTGTCTGTGCTCTTTTTAGGCTCTTTTTGGCCACAGCAATCTCTTCAGAAAGCTGAATTTAACCAAAATACAAACCATTATAAGAAAACTCAACAGCGATTTGAAACCAAAATACGTATGCAAAGAGTAAACAAACCATATGCACATACGTAACTACAAACAGATTCATTTATACAGTAGCTAAAAACCTTCTGAAAGCAAACACAACATTGACAGAGTACCCTAATGTACATACATATGTACGTAGGCCACTAACACTGTGGATACAATTGCATGTTATATAAAATGTACAAGCAGCTGCGGCATCCTGCTCAAAAGAGTGGACAGTACATGTAGCAAGATGAACTGAGATAAAATTTTGTCAAAACTGCATGAAGAAATACACACACATGCAGCAAGCACACACACATACACACACACATGCATCACACACACACACACACACGCACACACACACGCACGCACACACACTTGCTAACCTCACTCTTGCGCTCACACAAATCATACAATTTTTCCACTTCAGACTTGCCGTCCAATGAGTGGGCCCTCAGCCTCTGTTCCAATGCCTCAATTTTCTGTAAAATGCAAACACACAAAATGCTGAGGTGTAGTAAGTCACATGCAACATCAGCACATGCATATATTAGGGATAAGAGCTTTAACTACAAAATGAACAGACAACATACACATATGCACAAGCACATACACACTGTAAATGCATAGTTATATGTACCATAGATGCTGATTTTTTTTGCTAGGATATTTTTGCTAATTAACAGGTTTAGGCTGTGATCGCAAAAATTTAGGAGTCATTTGCTGCCATTGTCTGTGTAGGTATTGTATGTATACAGTGTCAACCGCAAAAATTAAATTGCAAATGTTCTTCAGTATGCAATATTAGCAAAATTTCAAGCCCATAGAAAAATCCGCATCTACAGTATGTGTGTACAAATGTATGCATGCACATACGTATGTATGTACATAAAATTAATACACATACATTGACCATGTTACGCAGAATATGAACATCTACACTTCAGCAAGCACATACATAAAGGTGTATGTGTGAAGTACGTACACAAAAAGAAAGAAGTTCCCATACTGTGCTTACATACATACATACATACTGTCCAAAACAACACCAAATTTGGCCCCATAAGGCCTAATTTAGGGGGTCCGAATTTGGTATGACATACCAACAAACTAGGGTACTTGTACACATACTCAGTGTTTCCCCAGACAAAAATTAAAGGGGGGGGAGTATGGCGGTTAGTGCTGCTGGGTGCCTGGCTTTCTAGTTTTCTTGGCTGAAAGCTCTTTTTTTCACAATTAGAGGTGGGCATTTGCTGGAGTGAACAACTATATTGAACATATTGTATGGTTATCATCAGTGACAATAATCATGTTCATTATTAGAAGTGAGTTGTTTCTGGCTTTTTGTCAAGCTTTTAGTGTACTACATTGAAGTTAAAAGTTTCACTATCCAAGATTATGGGGGGTGGGGGTAGGGGGGCACAGCGCCCCCCGACCCCTCTATAGGGGAAACACTGCCTACTGATTGGATGGTGTTGCTGTGGATACAAACCTTTATTAAGTTCTTAAATTGGTCATCTTTGATGTTCATATCCTGAACAGGATCTAGAAGAGGCAGACCATCTGGAAATCTACGCTGCACTTCCTTTTAGATGAGGAAGTAGAAACACTTTCAAGAACTTCATTCACACAACCAGGTCTCATACATACCTGTATAGATTGACTGATAGAAAATCTGTTGTCAGGTGGTCGTAAGTCCATGGGGATATAAATACGAATTGAACTAATCTTCTTAATGAATGGTAAAAGTACAGGGACAACCTATACAAAGAGAACATGTCATCAAACAGTGTACTGGGAAAACCGGCAACTTGTGCCACAATTAATACAATAATGTGTGTATGTGTGTGTGTATGCATAAGTGTGTGTGTGTGTGTGTGTGTGTGTGTGTGTGTGTGTGTGTGTGTGTGTGTGTGTGTGTGTGTGTGTGTGTGTGTGTGTGTGTGTGTGTGTGTGTGTGTGTGTGTGTGTGTGTGTGTGTGTGTGTGTGTGTGTGTGTGTGTGTGCATGCATGCACACGTATTGTAGTACAAGCATATACAAATAATAACTTACAATAAGACTTGCCTACCTGTACTTCACCTTTTTCACCACTTGAAGGGGGTTTGGGAGGTTCTTTTGATCTACCAATGGAGCTAATTGAACAATTTAACAATACTTCAGCTATGTAAACCGTTTCTTTGGCACCCTGTAGGTCAAGGAAACAAACATCACACAAGGCTGTACTTATGGTTTGGATTCGCCAGTTACCAACCACTTGATTTGCTTTCTTTTGAAAGTTTACCACACAACCCCAACCAAAGTCATCATCTGTACTCTCCACCTGAGAGCAAACACACTATACCACATGGAGCACTGGGATTGCATGTACAGGCTTCTCACTTTCACTAATCTGCCTGGCTGTAGGAATGGGAGGATGTACTTGGGTTTCACAATGAATTTCTGCATCTCTGATCCTAGTTTGTCAAGCTGCTGACGTAGCTTGTAGTAGCTCATTGCCAAATCCTCCTTCTCTATTACAATTGCATCTCTCTGCTCCTCAAGACTTCTCAACTCTGAGAAATTGAATGTTGTATGGGTACTTTCACCAACGATTTCATTTTGAAAGAAAACTTACTTCTTTCCAACGATGGAATTGATGAGTTATTTTGAAATTGGTAAAATGATCTTTCTAGCACAAATTCAGGATTGATTTCTTCTACTCGCAGTAAGTTCAAGACCATATTGTAAGTCAAATGAAACGCACTATTCAATGGGTCAGGCAATCCCTGGGGAAAAAAAAAAGAAAAAAAACGACGAGGATGGGATTCGAACCCACGCGTGCAGAGCACAATGGATTAGCAGTCCATCGCCTTAACCACTCGGCCACCTCGTCGGCACATTCAAAAGAGGCCCAAAAGGCCTTTTTAAACCGAGATACACTTACCAGCAAGACGCCTTTCGCAATAGAAGTATCCATCTTCTCGTCAATCATTGCTATCACAATACCCTTGTCGTCCAAGCCTCTTCTTCCAGCTCGCCCACTCATCTGGATGTACTCACCTGAAGTAATCTATGTAAACAGGAACATACTAATGTGCTATCACAGAAAACAGAATCTGTGTCATTGAAAGAGTCAATTGTACCCATCTGAAGTTTTTGCCATCAAACTTTCTAGCTCCAGTGAAGAGCACTGTTTTTGCAGGCATGTTCAATCCAAGTGAAAATGTTTCAGTTGCAAATAATGCCTGAAATGAACAGAAATAAAAGTAACAAAACCATGCGTATGCATGGAAGGTATGTATATGATACGCATACAGGTGTGACTTTACCAACAAGTGCAAACAGTGCTTCAAAGGAGAATTCACGCTGGTGATGAAATTCATTTTCTTTTATGTCATGTCATGATCATCTTCAAGGCAACCTTCTCCTACCTACTCCACAGCTCCTAAAATGACAGTGCTCGCACAATGTCTTAGCGTGGTAGCTTGCGAGTTTACATAATCAAAAATGCCACACAATCGGTCCGTTACGCATGTACACATATGTATGTGTAGTTGTAAGATGGTGTTTGGGTATTTAAGTACTGAACAGATCACAATAGGTAAACTCACGAGCACTCCATAAGCATATGCAAACCAATATGGTGTGATTGTACACATAAGCCTATGCATGTCTGCTGTTTCGCACATACTACTGACACACACACACACACACACACACACACACACACACACATGCACACACACACACACACACATACACACACACACACACACACACACACACACACACATACACACACACACACACATACACACACACACACATACACACATGCACACACACACACACACACACACACATACACACACACACACACACACACACACACACACACACATACACACACACACACATACACACACACTCATACATGAACACACACACAAACACACACACCTTAATCAGACCTTCAGAAAACAAAATCTCAATTGTTTCCTTTAAGATGGGCAAAAGTCCAGAATGATGGATACCAATACCTCTTTGCAACAAGGGAAGCACATGCTCAACCTGTCAACCAACCACGTAGAACCCAGTGAGCACCAGTACTACTACACAGGCTACAACAGTCAACACAGTTATGTATACGCAATATGAACAATAAATACGTACGTATGTATTATGGTATCAGCACAAGCAAGTACGAACTACCTGTCTTAAAAACCAGCTGTCTCTTAGTGACCACTGTAGGCTGGTCCATGGTCAACTTCAGTAATACAGTGAGCATAATGCACCTCTGGATAAGGACCACCTGTCTACAGAGACCACCATCACTTGGTCCCTTGAGTGGTTGTTATAGACAGGATTTACTGTATTACGTTACCCAATAGCTACGTACATACATACGTATGTACAGATACACAACACAACATGCGAAGTGGAACCCCTCTAATCCAACACTCAATGGGGCTTGAAAAAATGTTGAATTAGGAGGTTGCTAGAATACAGAGTGACTCGTAGCATACATATGTACTTCAACACAGTGACTACACATAAGATGGTGGGACTAGGGAGATGCTGCAGTATACTGTAGTATAGAGGTGTTGGATTATAGACGCTTCACTGAACATATGTATGTATGTATACACAAGACAACATGTATAGAACACATGCATTACTGTAGGTGTGGTTAACATGAACTTCTGCATTCTATACAACATCGAACACAATTCACGTACTTGGGGAAGTTTCTTATCTTCATCTGATAGACAATCTATTGCATTTGTGAATACCTCATTTACCAAAGATTTCTCTTCCACTGTGATGGTAATGACGAGATGTGTAATATATCTCATGGAACAGGTCACAACAAAGGGGAAATAGCTCCACAACTCACTGTTATTGAAGTCAAGCTTTGACATTTCCAATGCAAACGCTTCACAGTTGTTTCTGCTGAAGCAGAAAGCAATCACAGGCTGCATGCTCCTTTCCATGGTCATTTTCACCAATTTGAAGCAGTTTGAAACTCCTTTTATCCCTCCTCTCCTTCCCTTTCGATCTCCTTGTTCTCCACCTTCCTGAAGGAGCATCATGGCTTTTTGAAAATTGTCGTCACGGAATTGTCCCTTCACAAAATAAAACAGCTTTTGAACTGTGTACTCAGATAGGTCACATCACACATTTTCATCAGTTTACACAGTGCACATAAATGTAAGCAGCACCTTTTCATCCTTCACCAAATAGATGCCATCTGCTCCTGCTGGGAACACGTAGTGCTGGAGTGGGACTGGTCTGTAGTCTGTGTACACCACATGACAAGGCTAATGAAGGAAACCACCAATGATGAGAGAGTGGCAGACAGAGGTACAGAACAGCTAAAGCACATGTACATATGTACGTACATATACGTACGTACATGTGTGCACATAAGTATGTACGTAAGTACAGTGGAACCACATAAAGAAGAACACTCTTAAGACAAAATTCCGTTTAGCACAAAGGATTTCCTGAGCCTTGTTTGTTTGCTGTAGTACTGTACACGTAGTATCATATCCTGACAAGAAGAACTTCTGATAATCAACACCAATTTCAAAGGTCCCCTAAAGTTTATCATACGAGGTTCTACTGTATGGGATAGTTGGTCTAGGCAGGTTGTATAGCACGCACACATGAAATGAACATGCATGCTCACACACATGTACACGTGCATAAATCTACATATTATATACGTACATACAAAGCACATACACAAATTTACCTGATGATGAAGCTCACATATCCACTGAGCAAATTGACTGGCATTGGGTATTGTGGCTGACAGGAATACATAGCGAACTTTGTCCGGCAGAAGAATGATGGTCTCCTCCCACACCACGCCCCTCTCTGTAGACAAAACACAAAACATACATATGCACATTCCAATGTACGCACGTATGTGCATATTTTTACGTAAATGCATACGTACATACGTACATGTGTATATCCACATACGTACGTACGTACGTAGGTCATTGATGACAAAATAATACTTGATTATTGTAATGTTATACAAATGTACGTTTGTACGCATACGTATACGTACACACATGTATGTACATACCTGGGTCTCGCATGTAGTGAATCTCATCAAAGACAAGCCATCCGACCTCTCTCATGACCTGACAGCAGCAGACAACAGACAACAGCAGTAGACCAACAGTGGACAGCAATGGTGGGTAGGACAGCTGAACACTGTTAGTAAGTACTCAGGATAGTAAAACCCCTGGATAGTAAGTACTTCTTGCTCTCTCCATACCTCATGTACAGTACTGAAAACAACACTGATAGTAAGAGAGGTAAATACTTTTTACTTTCTCTTACTATCTTTCTTTATTATTTTTACTTTCACCGGAAGTGTCCGTTAGGTCCGTAACGATGTCTATATATATATATATATACATATGTCAACAACATGGCGGACATTAAGGCGGTACTAAATTCTCGGTTATAATTCAAAATTGGAACATTTGCTCCTCATTTCATCAGCGAAGAGTCTTTTAAAGCTGAAGAGATCTTTGAAGTGTTAGTTTCGTGACTAACGACAATTTCCAAGCAATTCGAGTTTCCAGGGCTGTAGGCGGCCCACGAGTTGTTTAAACTCGAATCGCTTGTTAACCAAGTTTGAGTGTATCGAGACAAGACAAGTGGGACCATGTCTAATATACATTATGTATGTACGTACATATGTACGTATGTATGTATGTACTGTATCATATACATATGTCTGAATAGAAGCCCGGCCCTCTATTTCCTTCCAGGAGGTTTAGACCCGGCCTCCATTCGGGTCTGGGTTCTATTTTTAGGTTCTGGAAATAATAGGAAAATGGCGGTTGTGCACTTTTGAAAATGAAAGTGCCACTCGAGAACACCACATATACAAGGCTGCTTGGTCACCACTTGTTGGAGAAAAAATTTAAATAAGGACAGAGAATGATTAGCACGTTGATTTTGTGTAAAAAGAGGTAGGTGCTGTTGGCCGCTTCTTGAGTGGTCCTTTTTGCACATTATAAATTTTAACTAGAATTTGACATCTCATGGCTTTCTTTCAGACATAGCTGACCTTTTCATAATTGTAGATATTCCACCGTAACACTCACATTTGAAAATCGTACCTCAAAGTGGAAAAGATCATTCGCTATATTGCAGGACAACCCAGTGTGCAGGGCTGCATACAGGATTCGGGGCTAGGGGGGGCAAATTAAGCTTCCCAAAATCTTAGGGGGGGGGGGGGGGGGGGGGGGCGACGCAATACGGGAGCATATAGGTGTACAGAGACTGGGGGGGGGGGGGGGGGGGGGGGTATTATGGGTAGCAATGCTATGTGGGGGGGGGGGGGGGGGGGTATTATACAGTAGGTAATAATGCTATGCACGTACAATTCAAGTGGGTTATGGGATTGGTGACAGTGGTCTTGAGAAAATTTTTCAAAAATAATTGCCAAAAAGCTTGTTTTTAATCCATTTTCCAATAATTCTACCTTTCAGGAATCCTTAGTGTGTATGTTGAGATACAAATTTAGGGAGGCAGCAGATCTGCAAGGGGGGGTAACCCCCCGCAATGCGGCCCTGGTGTGTATTTGAACGCAGCTTATATTAAAGGAACACTTAGCTGACATCGGCCTCTATTCGAGCCCGGCTTTATTTGGATATATACAGTATGTACAGATGTACTCGTATACGTATGACACTAAACAGCAAATGGCAGTAACAGTACACATAAAGTGCATGTAAACACACATGTACAAGTACGTACGTACACACTCACCTCAGATCCTCTATACAGCATGTTCCGCAAAATCTGTGAAAAACGAAGACAAGCAATTGAAATTACAATATAACAAACCTTAGGGATGTGAAGTACATGTATTGTACGTAGATTGAATACATACAAATGGACATGGGCATTTACAGTATGCACATACGTACGCAGGTACATACGTAACGTAGAAAGAAATGATAAAACATTGATACATGCATTCCAGCAAAATTGATTTGACTCAATAACCCAATTAAATTTCCTCCTCAAGCCATCCAAGGTGCAGGTATGCAGACAGGGAGAAGGTTCAAGGACTTCCACATAAACCCACCAGACACTCAGTAACTGTTGTACACAATGAGTAGGATGGGGTGAATGTGTGCCCTTCCAGAACTCTCTACGCACATACGTACCTATGTATGCATGTATGTACGTATGTATGTACGTATGTATGCATGTATGTACGTATGTATGAATGTAGGTAGCATATGCACATAATACAAAGGTCCAGGGACTTCCATATAAACCCACAGTATAAGTACCCACTCAGCAACTACAGTAGAAATTTGGTGAGATGAGGAGATGAGGTGAATATATGATATTCCAGAATTCTCTACACACACACACACACACACACACACACACACACACACACACACACACACACACACACACACACATACACACACGCAAACACACACACACACACACACACACACATACACATGCACATGTACACACATACGTACGTATGTACGTATAAAGACACATGGTGTACATGTATACGTAAAGCTTAGGTACTTAACAATACATACATAGTAATTATAAGCACGTATCTACATACCTTCGTATGTACCATCCAGGAGAAGGTATGCAGTACTAAACCACATGGACACTTGCTAAACAACTTTTTTGCTACACGCATGTGTACGTATGTATGTATGACGCCCTCGGTGGTTAAGGAAAAGTGTGCTTGTACAGTATTAGCTGCACATCCCACTTGAGAGAGATACAACTAACTTGTGTCATGGGATGACACTAATGAATTTGTCCTATACATACATTGGTGCTGTAGAGCTTTTATAGCCCACTTTTTCCTTTGATCTTCCTGCTCGCCATGACACAAGTACAAATATATGTATATATGTACAGATGGCAAAATGGTTTGAAAACAAGGTATGGACATACATGTACATACAAACATTTCATTGGAAGTGGCTAACATGTGTAAGTACAGGGTACATGTGTACATACATACGTACAGTATGCACACATGTACAGGTCATCCACTGGTACATGATATGACTACCACTACAGCACACTGAGAGATGCACGTACGTACATACTGCACCCACGTACACACATCATGAATTTACCACCTGGTTATGTAGACAATCACAACTTGAGGTTGAAAACTGAAATGAATGTAAAGGTTTAATCTGTTGTACGCATATGCAATAGATGCTACAGTGTGCCACAGTGGGTAAGGGAATGATGGTCATACATGTACAATGTACCGAGGTACATATGCATGCATGTATCTACGTACACACACATACGTATGTATGGGGGTACTTGTGTCTACGCAGTGCACACACACACATACTCCAGTAGAACTCACTTCAGTAGTCATGACCAGACAAGAAGCACTTGGATTGATTGTAACATCTCCAGTCATCAGACCAACATCTTTAAACTCATCGAGAAGCTCACGATATTTCTGATTGCTCAAGGCCTGTAAGTCAATACATACTACTTGTCACATACCTTACACACAATTTTTGAACTTTAATCAAATTAAATACAACAAGAGAAGTGAAGATTTACAAGATGATGCAAATAACAATAAGTATTTATATGTAAAAGTCAGAAAATCAAAGTGCATGTTATGTGAGGCCATCTCGATATAAAATATAAACACATACACATACATACATATACACACACACAATTACATACATACGTGTCCACGTAAATATGTGGAGTAAACTTGATTAGTAAGTAGGTTAGTACTTGCTTTAGTGTACACCCTTGACAATGTGTTTATATGTACTTCTTACTCTGAGACTATGGATACCTCACCACATACATACATGTACGTACACGTACGTACATATGTACATATATAAACAATCTCCAGTTTTTTAAGTACTTTTCATATAAAAAAGTACTAGTTTTGTGTCCCTTCAAGGTAAGTACGTATGTACGTATGTATGTACAAAGCTAATGTAATTCTGAAGCATAAATCTATCCACAGGTATACCCTGTAAGGCAACCTACTTTGATTGGTGTGGTGTATATCACTCTTTGAGTATCTCTAAGAGACATTGCAATTGCATATCTACAGAAAAAGAGGGAAGCAGCAGACATCTGCTGACACGCTTATGCACCCACACCCACCCACACCCACCCACCCACCCACACACACACACACACACACACACACACAACACACACACACACACATACATGCAGGCACACACACACACACACACACACACACACACACACACACACAAACACACACACACACACACACACACAAACACACACACACACACACAAACACACACACATGCATGCAGGCACACATACACACACACACACACACACACACACACACACACACACACACATGCATGTATGCACAAACACACACACACACACACACACACACACACACACACACACACACACACACACGTGCACGCGCACGCGCACACACCATTGGTCAAATACGTAGAACCTCAATATAGGGGATATACGTAGATAGCAATTGAGTACATATGTACATACACAAGTGGCTAGAAAGCTCCTATCAGTCCCAATCATTACAAACACAGACCATCATACAACATCAACAACTTACTCTGCCACAACTGTCTTCCCAGCAGACGTGTGAGCCGACACAAGCACAGATTGGTCATTGTTGAGACATTTGATGGCCTCGTTTTGAAAGGGATCAAGTGTAAACTTGTACTCCTACAAAATGCAGGAAAGATTACTCCTTGTGTACATGATATGCACATCAATATGTACAAACATATCAGAGCAAACAGGGACTACAGCACAAGAGATGGATTTGGATAGCAAGTACAAGGGCAAACTATGTACATACGTATGTATGTATACGTATATGGACGTATACATTTATTATCAGTATTGAAGGTATGGAAGGAGGAAGGAGTACTACAATCCAGGAGTACGTATGTATCAACCCTCAATATAATTACTCAAGAAATAATAATGTGACCTACGTATACGTTCCTGCAATGTGGGAAAGCAAGCAAGGGATGGGAGAACCATGACTTTGCTCAGGGAGGGGACAACATAAGTATGCACGTACGTATGCACGTACCTCCATACTGTACACACATCCTACAATGGTATGTGTATGCACGTACATGTATCAAGAAACCCAAACCTTGAAATACACGACTAAACACACAACAAACAAACTGCTCAGTAAAGAGCTGATGGCATGACAAACACTATCTTCTAACTACAGATTTTCTCTCACTTTTGCCGGCTTTCCCTTGTAGGGTTTGAGTGGCTGATAGTCCATCTCAGGAGGCACAGCAACCTACAGCAAGGAGTTGACAGGAGTCATACTACACATGAACATTCTCATGTACATACGTGCATACAAGCAAATGGCTGCTTACCAAAATATGTACATACCTATGCATGCACTTAGTAGCACATGCAGCATCATGAACCCCCCTTCATATCATTCCACGAGCGACAGAAAGTTACATATGTACTGTATGTAGCAGACATCGATGGTAGATACCACATACGTACGTTTGTAGGTGTCATATAGTACATAGGTTGTCTTGCAGTGTGTGCCTGTGCCTAGATTTATACATACATTGATTTTACATTAACCTTGCACACACAAATTTGCCTGATTTAACAGCGTAGTTACACACATACATACAAACATCAGCAGTTGAGCTTGCTTAGTCGGTCAGTCACACCACTCTACTCCTTTATCCTAGGGAGTACCATGAATACATGCTCTGTTCGTACATACCTCGTGTGTGCATCCTTCCTCACAGTCCAATTTCATTACTTTAGATGGATTAGAGAAAATGGGCTTCATTTCAGCTTGCGAGTGTACAACATCAGGCGTTTCAGCATTCATTCTGCATACACAAACATCACTGAATGAAATGAAGTATCCACAAATGGTACAGCTCATTAAACCAAGAAAACAGGGACACACACACACACACATGCACGTGCGCGGGTGCACACACACACACACACACACACACACACACATACACGTGCGCGTGTCACACACACACACACACACACACATACACGTGCGCGCGTGCACACACATACATCTCTTAAATGTCACACATTGTGTCAGACAAACATTCTCAAGTCACCAAAAACAATCATTCCGAAAACATACAATTACTTTGAGCTACGTATATACGCGCGTACATGCGTACAGTTGCTCAAATACATGTGCGTATGAGTGTAGCTGATCATATTCCCCTGCATGCACGCGAACAATCGCAGTGGTCACACTAGTGGTCGAGGGATGAAGAGGAGAAATACCCGTAAATGGTGCACTAATGGTGTCCGAATCGCTTCTAACCTACCGGACCTGCACGGTGCTCGCCTACTGACCCACAGTATAGAACCGGTAGCTACGTATATCATTATGCTGACAAACACCACCCAAATATAAGCGGCAACACAAGCAATCTATGGTAGGATTTCGAATTACAAAGTCCAATATAGCATAATACATACCTAGAGGTAGTAAACAGTTATATCCCTGAAAGCTTACATTTTATCATCACTTCTTTCTTGCGATATCACTGTGCGATTTTCCGTATCATCCTCAGCAGCCGGTGTCTCGACAACAGAAACATTTTCTACTTTCTTTTTAGCTTCTTTACTCTCTATAACGGTGCTTTTCCTCTTTACACCAGCTCTGGTGCTTTCTCGTTTCGTTGATTCATCGGACTCAAAAACAGAGAAAAGATCATTTCCAAAGGCAGCCATTTTTAGTTAAAACATGCTGTGAGGAAGCCCCTTTAATTAGGCTCTGAGCTCTGAGTTTGGGGACGCTGCTAGCGCTGCACGTCTCCATTTAGCAGTATCCTTGTGCTCACGCAACAGTCCAGCTCCTTCCAAACTAAAGAACTCAGAAGTAAGTGCTTATAGTGAGTACTAGGATGCTAATTCGCACGGTCTGGAATGGATCCACATGAAATATTTTTCATGCTGTGGTTAATGTGATTGTTGGCACTGATAATGATAATGGTATTTCTCCCTTAACATATTTTGGTCTTGACGACCTTTACTTATCTGTCAAGCCATAGGTAGCATGTAGTTCTATTATATATATGGTAAAAATGAGGTTGAAACAAGTGGCAGATATGTCAGGCACTGATGGACTATGTTGTATTATTTCCTTCATTGAAATATGGACAGTGATATTTTATGCTATGTTGGGGTGACCTTACATTCGCATTCATTGTATGGCACATTCATTGTACAGTATGGTATTGTATTACTTTATTGAGAGAGCGTCTTTTTAACCAAACAGCTAGTCTGGCCTGCTAGGACCGTCCCACATACCTGTACGTGGGACAGTCGTAGCAGGCCAGACTACCAAATGGCTGGTGTCCGTGGGTGCCTGTCATTGATTATTGGGAGTACATTATTAATTTTGTATTTGTACTCAGTTTGCGGTAAACTGAAAGTCTTTTTGTATAAGCCTAATGATTGCATGGAGGTGCACAAGTAACAATTAACATTTGCACATACACACATTATACTTTTTGTACGTATGTGTGACCATAGATATATACTAAAAGAATGTCACCGTGCTGTAATGTTTTGTGTAGGTAGCAACACATATATAAAGAAAACATGAGCATGTCTAGGAGACGAACCACCAGAACACCATCTCATTCAGCTTCTACAGTCACACCACGCACAAGAGCGGGAAAAAGTAAAAGGATGAAAATCAGTTCACCAGACAATGATTTATCCGAAGAATTGCATGCTGAAAGGGAGCCACCTACTTCTGTCAGAAAGTTAGGAGTTCGTGTACAGAGTTCTGAGTGTGCTGACTCAAGCGGAGTGCGACTGAAAGAGGCCAAGGAGAAAAGTTCTGTTGCTGATGTTAGGTCGGTAAAAGCTGGCAGAAATGAAACAGTTATACCTTCTGTATATCACTCTGGACAAACCCTTGAAAGTGATACTGCAGAAGACTTAACGTCAAGTGATGAGGAGTTTGATGGTCCAGATATTACAGCCGAACTACATAAAACTACAGGTACAATGGTTGAAAGCACAGAGGATGTTTTGGATGCGTATTTTACAGCACATAACAAGCGTGGCATACACACGTCAAATCGTACAATGGCTGGGATCGTCTTAACATCAACTGAAGGAAAGGGAACAATAGGAATGCATTCTGTAACCCCTTTTGCTCAAGACCAAGCTCTTTTACATTCACAATACTGTAAGCTCTTTCAGCAATGGTTATTTCAGATGGCTCAAGGCTTTAACATTCTCTTGTATGGAGTTGGATCCAAGATAGAAATTGTTAATAAATTTCTTCAGCAGAGCCTTTCAGAATCTTTATGTTTTACTTTAGATGGGTATTTTCCAGGACTAACGATAAGGCAAGCTTTGAAGGGAATAGTCAATGATGTCCTTGAGCACGAAGGTGCGACAAAAACTGACAGTGACCTTGTTTCTTTCATAACAGATGCTCTAGCTAAGCACTCCAGTGCAAAATTACCTGCAGAGTTATTTCTCATTGTCCACAACATAGATGGACTGATGTTGCAAAATCGTAAAGCTCAGAATCTTCTTGGCAATCTAGCTTGCTCCAGACACATTCATGTGTTGGCTACTGTAGACCATATCAATGCCCCCCTTCTCTGGGACCAGGTGAAGAGCAGTCAATTTAATTGGATTCATCATAATGTTACAAGTTTCGTTCCTTACGAATCTGAGACATCTTACGAGAACTCCATGTTGGCAAAGCAATCAGGTGCTTTGGTTTTGAGCTCACTCCTCCATGTACTGAAGAGCCTGACTCCCAACTCCAGAGGTATATTTAACCTCCTTGCACAATACCACATGGATCATCAAGAGAACCAGGGCTATACTGGCCTTTCTTTCCAAGAACTGTATAGCAAATGCAGGGAACAGTTTTTGGTGAACAGCGACACTACTCTACGCGTACAGCTCACAGAGTTCCATGACCACAAACTGGTAAAGTCACAGAAAGGTCCAAATGGACTGGAATATCTCACCATCCCAATCGACAGGGGAACTCTTCAGCAATATTTTGCCACACTTGAATGACGTTTTCACGTTGTTGGGATAAAAGTAGAATTTACCCTCATTCATGCATGTGGTCATGATGTACATAATAGTATTATTATGGACTTCGATGTATTTGTGCATTTTGTTTAAATTTTGGTTTGTATGTACTATGAACTCTATATTGTAGTTAACTTCAGTTATCTCAATTTGATCATGCATAAATCTGAAAAATTATAAACTAAGTATAATATTACAGGATATTACAATATTATATATTGTACACGCAATTGAATTATAACAATTATTAATGTTACCATATATAGACACTACGTAATATAATTTTTGTATACTGTCTCTGATGTTATATACCCACATAATACTTATTCAAAACACTTCATCTATATATGCAGTATTTGCTTGAGTATAGGTTGTCCCCTAAAAAACACGTGAGTACATGACATATATATACTTATTAGATATAATAATAATAATTATAGCATTTATTGTATAAGTCACACTCTACAAAAGAGTGCCTATAATTATATATATATAATAGAATCGAGTCTGAAAGTGTGACTTACATACTCAAGCAAATACTGTACATGTAATATAGATAATTATATCATTCTGTGGTTTTGCCCAAATGTGATGGCTCAGGGGTAGGCCTAGATAAGTTGATAGAATCTGCAACTTTAGGTGCAATGAAAACTTTTGTATTGTCTGTACTGCAACTTGGCTTTTCCCTGGAGGTTTCCGATGGCTGCTCAATCAGAAGACAAGCATTTTGATCATTCTCGTTGGATGTCCATATTGGTTCACCATTTCCATTAAAAGACAGTATCTGTCTCGTAGAAGCTGATTCCAGCTTAAATGAGTTGGCGCCTACAGTACCGTGTATGTATACAAATTCTGCTCCAATGTTAGAGCTGTGAGTGGTCAGGCTCCCATTATTGGGGTCAATGTACAAATACTTGCCATTTTGGTTTCCAAAAACACAATGGATCGTCACTCTATGGGATGTCGGCAGATACGATATTACAAAAAGAGTGCTGTCATCTACAAATGGAAAGGAAAGACCAGACTAAAAAGAAGAAAAAGTATACTTGAATAATGCTAGCCAGCAAAATGAAGTAGTGCACATGTACTCGTGTACTAGACTAAGTACAGTACTACGAAGTCTTAGAACTATTTATCTTTAAAGCTTATAAAGCTACTTTGGAAGTTTCCTTGTATACAGACCATTCATTACATGCAGTAACCATACGATTTGAATATATAATATCATAAATTGCTATTTTAATAAAAAAAAATTGTTGGTATACTGCAACCAGATGGCCACCGCTAACTGTACACATTTACGGAATTGCATGGAGCAAATTGTATAAGTGATTGTGGAGGTGGTCATACATGCAAGCTGGTGCAGTGACAATCTGATCTTGAACCCAGGATGTTTGGCATGCCCTCAATACATACATGCTGTATATATAGGTGCATGTGTGTATTTCAACTACTAGCTATATGACAGCTCACCATTGAATGTTCCATTGACATGAACACCAGAACCATGAAATTGCAAGTACTTGCTTGAAGCACTGTGCCTGATTCTGAGAGGTGCTGAGTGCGAAGTTGCCATTTATTGTTCCAGTACGCAAACCACTGACAAGAGTTGAGAACTTGAAGACTTTATAACTTTTCCTTCTAATATCTATTTCTCTGAATGCCAGTCTGTTGTGGCGACTACAGTTTTATAGCCAGTGAACAGGAAAACAGTATTCACACCTATACTCATGCAGAATAAGGCTTCCAAATGCCTTATTCTGTACGAGACTGCATATTTGAAATAACTACCAGGAAGTGACTGGTAAGTTTCCGTCTGGTTAAAATTAAAGGTTGTTCATTCAATTTGGTAAATCTTGTTACTTGCATCAGTTGCATGCAACAACCCTTTTATAGTCCTTAGTATCAAAACTTGTGCAGGGATATATTAAGTAACATGTTAAAATTACAAGGAAAGTATAGAGATGTGCAATATAAAAATTTGCAATTCTATCTTCTGTATACTGTATAAGAACCATATAAAAACCATTTGAAAATGGAAAGAAAGATAAATTAAATATATATAGGAATGAAATATTGTCAATAATGTTGTTAAAAATCATTGGAACAAGCTAGGATTGTTTGTTGCAATGGGCATATGGGATGTATATGGACATGCATAAGGCTAGACTGGCGTAGGGCAAGGCATATATCATCAAATTTATGGCGTTTTAGTGAAAATACGCTCAGTCCTATAATGTACGGGTGGCCATGTTTCTTCCGCGTAATCTCTACATGTGAACCACTACATACACTGTACACTGTACACTGTTCCACGGTTATACTCATGCACACATTGCCTTCATTTAACATTACATACATGTATGCAGTCATGATCACTGTGTGTGTGTGCATCTTTCGCTGTAATTATATTCTTATAACAGTGCCCACTTCAAAATAATAAGATATAGGATCTATTTGTATGCATAGCTAGGGGATAGCAGCATTGTTTTACTAAGAGGCAAGCAGTGCAGGCATACAGTATGAAGCACATGTAGGTAGATATAGTTAGTATATGGACTGTCTCAGTGCTACTATTCCACCATTTTATATATAATATTATAAATTATTATAATGAACATTACTTTACAGTAAATATATGATTATAGTGATATAACCTAATACATACATAGTAGTTATTGAGCTCCGGCCAAGTGCACAAACATTCTAATATGTGCATGTTTGAATTCAATATGGTATGTTCCCATTCTGGTTGAAAGCAGTCACACACAAAAGGGTTGTGTCCTGCACTTAATTGACATAATATTATATAGTGCATGCAGTTCTGGTTGTGTTTTAGTCCAGCCAGCTTGAACCCACGTACATACAAGTACGTTGGGTACTGGGTGCTTATTGCAGAGGGTCCACTAGATGTGTTCCTATTATGAGTCTTTATTATTTCCAGGTATATAACGGATATGTTCACTTAGTTTGGACATAGACTCTTAATACACCTATATGGTTTGGAACCAACACCAGTGTTAAAACTGTATGCACAAGCATGCATGGTATGTGTGCATGCAGAGTTTCCTGCTATATACTCATACAGTCATAATATTATATTGTCATTGTAATATATATGTGTGCACATGTGTGTGTGTGTTGTGTGTGTGTGTGTGTGTGTGTGTGTGTGTGTGTGTGTGTGTGTGTGTGTGTACGTGTGTGTGTGTGTGTGTGTGTGTGTGTGTGTGTGTGTGTGTGTGTACGTGTGTGTGTGTGTACATGTGTGTGTGCTGTTGACACACGTTAAATACTCAAACCAAGGAATGTACATGCAATTTAGTAATATATACAAAGTAGTGCAAGACTTGGTATTAGCCATTACAATTATACAATACGTACATGTATTCATAGAAACTATACAATATCATGTATAATTATTGAACATTGATAAGTGTTATAGTACATATTGTCATTTCAGTGAAACGTTACCAGGCCACCCTCATGTAAAGAAGGATCACCTGTCTATGGAGACCATGCACTGTAAGCAGGTCTGGGAGCCGTTTATAGCAGAATTATTCCATCTTTACATTAGGACCACCTGTCTATATAGAGACCACAATTACTTGGTCCCTCTAGTGGTCTTTATGAACAGTTTCCCTGACTTGCATGATGTGCAGGAGAGAGTGAGTGCATATATACATGTGGTATACATTAAGAGTCTATCGTAATCAAATTAATCATTTTAACATACTGTAGTATATATCTCTGTCTATGTGCATGAGTGAGTGTAATCATGCACACATATTTTCCGAGCTTATATATAATGTATGTTAACAGCTTTCGAAACAGTTACTGTCAGCGATTGATTACTCCTGTACAGAATGTGACATACATACATGCCTAAAAAATTAGTAAATTATAATTAATGCAAAGAAATAAACCTGTCAGGTGCAACTATCTATATAATATGTACAGGGTCCATTATTGTGATGGCAGCATCACACATTAATTGCAAACTCTTCACATTACTCGGTGACACCAACATTAGCTGGTTCGAGTTGGATAGAATCCTCAACTTTGCCAGATTTTTCTTCAGTGCTGTGAGCATATTTGGGGTCATCAGGTTTGATTGGAAACTCCCCAACCTCAAGAAGAGCACGTGGATCGCTAACACTGTTGGTCCATTCTGGAAGGCCAGCCATGTTGAAAGCTACAAGTTGTGCTGGTGATACACCAACTCTTTCCAGAATAATTGTACTTTGTCCAACTGTGCCATAAATTTGTATGAATTCGTTCTCGTCGCCTGGACCGAGATTTTTTGCGGTGGCTAGCTCCCCATTGGCATTGACTATCAGGTAATTGCCATTCTGAGTCCCTTTGACACAGTGAATGGTCACTTTTGGCTGTGATGTGTATGTGATCATGAACTCAGTACTGTCATCTAAAGAATGATTCAAGAATGAAATATATTGAGTCATATTCCTGCATGTAGGTGCTGAATTCTACATGTGCAGCAATATACATAAAAGTACATGGTAACAATGTGTATACTATGCTTGCAGGCTGCTGAACTCTGTTACAGCTGCTATACTTGCTTACATAGCTATTTACCATAAAGTCTAGCTACTAATGATAGTAGCATGCACTGCATGCATCTATATTGAGTTTATATAAGGAATATCACATGTATTAGACATGCAAATAGTACTGTATGGCGCATATCTCATTACACATAGTACAAGCTCACCAAAGAGTCCTCCATTGGCATGACATTGATCAGGATCTGTGAATTGTATGTACTTGTTAGATACACAATGTTTGATGTATTTGGACATATCTTCAGCTTCTCAGTTTATAAGAGCAAATATTGCGGAGCGGTAATTCTAGTGCTGTCAAGCTTTCTTTAGATCTTGCTTCTGCGTTGCTGCAACTGCTAATGTTGATTTGTGAACAGGTTCAACTGTTTTTATAAGTGCAGGACAGGAAATAGTGGGTAGTGATGAAATTTAACTGAAACCCCTATGAAGGCACCTAGTGCACCCTGACATGGCCAAATCATCATATTATTTTTTAGAGACTGACAGTAATAATGATTATAATTATTAAATTCTATGTATCTTTTGTTGACCACAATAGTATTATCTCAAAGCATTGTTTATGGTGAAATCTGTGATTGGTCACACATATATGCCATGTGATCTTAACTTTAGTAATTAGTGCAAATTAATTCGCTATTGTAGAAATTTAATAAGTGAGATTTGAAATTAAACCGTACAGCTAGGTATACTATAAACTGCTAAGCTACTTTTTTGGAATTCTGACCTCCTCCCATATACTGTCATGTTAATTGTAGCTCTATATAGATCCATTCCACTGTGCATGCCTTATATCCATAATCCTGCGTGGAATACAATGCAATGTCAATGCAGCTAATCAAAACCGTGCCCATTATCAACACATCCAGCTATACCTTCAAAGGCACACATTCGTTCCAAAGTAAGTTTAAGGGAAGTGAAATGCCAGTCAGGCTAGGGCAAATTAAATAGTCATCAGAGACTCAGATTCTCTGTCAATGCACAGATACTGTACATATACTTGTTGCTTTATCATGAGGTGGAATTTCAGATTGAACTAGACATGACATTATATGTTAAACTAGATAGGACATTATATGTTACAGCAGTGTGTGTGTGTGTGTGTGTGTGTGTGTGTGTGTGTGTGTGTGTGTGTGTGTGTGTGTGTGTGTGTGTGTGTGTGTGTGTGTGTGTGTGTGTGTGTCTGTCTGTCTGTCTGTGTCTGTGTGCATGCGTGTGTGTGCGCGCATATGTCACAAATTATCATGATTGATGTAAGTGATGCTTATATATACTATTATGAATCTTAAGTTACTTACTTCAAAAGGTAAGTGCAATTGTCACAAGTGCATTAAAATGCGGAGAGTGGAACCAATTATAGATATCTATGGACCAATGTTAGGACCAGTGAATATGATCACTCTGGTTTAAAGAGGCCCTTGGGTTTGTGTCACTGCACACTACCATCGATAAACATTCAATTATTTAACCAAAAAGGCTCATGCTGCTAATGGCCAGTTCAGTTTTCATTGGTGTTTAATTCCATCCTCGTGTACTAACTGAGGCACATGTGTTACTGATCATGTGTATATATAAGTCTCACTCGTGTATAAGTACATGCATTGTTATAAATTAAATATTCACATGAATAAATACACACACTATATAAATTGCATACAGAATAACATAGATACTGCTGGAAGGTAGTATGGTAAGACTGTGCCAGCATAGATAATATAAAACGTTGCCAGCCACGCCGGTGTGAATACAATATTACGCAATCAACTGTCACACCCACTCTTGGGAAACGGGCACTCTTGTTTGGCTTGAACCGTACCAGTACAGGAAGTGAAGACACGACGTACAGCAAGAACAAGTGAGCTCGAGCCGCACACAAGATGTGTCTCAAGACGTTGTCATGATATGAAGTTGAAACTTGCGTCTTATTCTTTCGTTTTGCAGGGAGTTCGGTTTCCATCGTTTTCAAGATCAATAAAATGCATTCGTTTGCCTTAGTTGCTCTTGCATGCTTTGCTCTATGGCGACCTGTGTTAAGCCAGCTCGACTCCTGGAATACCATTACATATACTGAAGACTCGAGGAACGTAACCAGGCCGATTACTAAGCCGCCAGATTTCATCGAGTGTCCTATGAACCCGAAAGAAACCTGCAAATTTACATTGAACGTTTCCACCATGTTGACCATGACATTGTACCCGTATGACCCGAGTGTCAGTCATATTTACGCTGGGGGCTGGCGTTATGTTTTTGGATATGCAGCAAAAGTTAATCCAGACGGATCATTTGGATTTCTGTACGAAAATGTCCTTGAAGATGCTCTGTCTCCTTCGCTATATGATGAGTTGTTGTGGCCAGTTGTTGGAGATGGAACACGGCGTTCTGTGCTAGCCATCAACAACCGAGTTCCAGCTCCAACTATCATTGCAAGAAAGAATCAGAATGTTATGATAACTGTTATGAACAGCTTGTTGACGGAGTCGATCAGCATACATTGGCATGGTTTGCACGTCAATGGTACTCCATGGATGGATGGCGTACCGCAGATTACTCAATGCCCCATTCTTCCAGGAACAAAGTTTACCTATGAATTTACAATGCAAGAAGTGGGTACCCACTGGTACCATGCACACAGTGGGGCTTTGAGGACCGATGGGTTGTTTGGAGCTATTGTTGTTACCAGCGATGATGAATTTGAGGGTACAGATGTCAATACTAATGACTTTGAAGATCTTCCTCAAAAGCACACGTTTACATTGATTGATTGGCAGCATCGACCATCTTCTGAAATTTTTCACACATATCAGAGCACAGCCGGGTTTGATAGTCTTGGGTTTGGGAATATTCAGAAGTATTTAGACACACACACACCTGGGTGGTTTGAGGCTGGCCCAGTTCCTTTTCGGTCTGGATTGATCAACACAGCAGGATGGTTCTTTCAACCTCCATCATCAAGTAGTTGTACACCACAAGTCAATCTGCCATTGACCTTCTTTGAAGTAGAGCGAGGAAAGCGGTATCGTTTCAGATCTGTGAGTGCGGCAAGTATGTTCTCATTTCGTCTGTCAGTACAAGGACATAAACTGACTCTGCTGGCTACTGATGGAGTTCCCACCAAAACAAATCCATCTGAAGTTGACTTTATCATCATACACCCTGCTGAAACCTATGATTTTCTTCTCACGGCTGATGCAACAGCAGATCCTGATGGATACTACTGGATGGTAGGGGAGACTTTGGAGTCACTGGAGACTTTGTACGAGAGTGGGATCAACTGTACCATCGGACGCCGTAGCTACGCAATTGTGAAGTACAGTGATGCTTCTACCATGACAACATGGCCACCTGCTATCGACTATGATCCCCACCGAAACCGTGCTTGTTATTCCAACAGCAGTTGCTATGCCCTTAACTGCCCCTTCTATTCATATCCTCAAGGATCAGGGATCACGTGCATCAATGTGGATGCCTATCAGTTGAGGAGACCCATCCCCATCCCAGACAGTGATGTGAGTGACACAGTGTTTCTCAATTTTGCGTTTGAAGAACTCGGTGGTAGCTCAATAAATGGTCGACATTTCGTCTCACCTCCAAGCCCTCCAGTTGCCCAACTAGAAGATTTGAGCGTGGAAGGCAACATGGGTGACTTTTGTGAATACACACAAGAATTCCAGACGGCTGGTAGGAAGTGCACTCACACTCTGACCACTTCTAGTAAAACAGTAGAAATTGCACTGATGAACATATTTCCAACTGAAACGTCTATTGATGAAACCGAAGTACATGTCATCCATTTTCATGGACACTACTTTCGTGTACTTCACATGGGTTGGGGAAACTGCACCAACGTATCTCGTGGTGCAATATGTACACATGACGACGTTGTCTGTAGTGATCCAGAACAATTGTGCTTCAGCCAAGTGCAGTGGGCTTCTGCTAGGGCACAGTGGAACAGGTCGAACATGTATGCTCCGCTCAAAGACACAGTGGTGGTACCCCCAGGAGCTTATGTTCTGATTCGCTTTGTAGCTGACAACCCTGGCTGGTGGTTTCTCCACTGTCACCTTCAGATGCACCAGCTATTTGGTATGGCAATGGTAGTGGCTGAGAACATAGACAAAATGCCTTCTCCCCCAGACAGCTTCACTACGTGCGGGAATGTACCATTTCCTAGTAGTAATGTACCGAATGCCGTATCCTCTGAAGGCATCAACAGTGCATACTTCCCTCCCTTCGTTGTTCTTCTTTCTACCACCATTGCTCTTCTTGTAGTAGTTCTCTCCATCACAGCAGTATGTTGCTGTTGCTACTTCAGGGAGAATGGATGTTGTGGGTTAAAGTTGTCACCTGTTGTGTACTTCAAGATAGACGAATCTCCACTTGTCAATCCTCGGGTGGAGCTGCAATAGCTATATAAATTATGTATTATTAATATATACTATAATATTATTATAATATTATAAAAAATGCTTCTATACATATTATATGCATATATATATTTATATTATATGTATATGCATGTGCATATATTCTGTACATACATTATAATGCATAATACTAAAATTTGATTCTTCAAATGACACATGCAGGAAATCTTTTGTCGCAAAATATTATATACATGCACCATGCATGCATGTGAATAATTTTATCATATGCAATATTACAATAAAAATCATTAAATATTAATTGACATATTATAATAGGGAAAACATCCAAGTTACATTAAATGAGATACAACCAATTTCAAATTGTCAATGATTCTCAACTGCTGTCCTGTAAGCTCACAACTATTTGAAATTATATTGAGTAGCTCATTAGTTGATGCCCAGGAAGGATGGGCTCCTGAACTGGGTTCAATCGTCTTCTGTTTACTCTGCAAAACACACAAAACTTATAACAGCCTGAATGCTAGGCAAAACGGGGCTTAAGTGCAGACATTAGACAAGAGCAAAGTGCTTCTCTGTACAGTTGTACAACTTCATGTCAATTAGCACTTGCCCACCCCTGTGGTATGATGGGGCAACAGGGGTGAAAAGTACCGCTAATGAGACACCATCATCCCAAAGTGAAACAGTGCAAAGGAGAACATGTAGAAATATACCTTTATTATCCAAGGTTTAAGATAAAGCTGACGTGAAACATGTGGACATGCACCAATAGAGCAGATTGGTCAAATTAGAATGTGTTTATGCACTAGTTCAGTAGATTCTGAACAATACAATCTATATAAACAGTGCACATTTTATGGGTTGTGTGCCATTGTATAGATTGGCACGTAAACCAACAATTCTTAGAATGTATTACACATTTTATAGATTGCGCACATCCATAAAAAGGGTAGAGCAAATACAAACAGAGGCACCTATCAGCCTTTCAGACACTCAGTGGAGGTTTCAAAATGAGAAATTGAATGTTGCTCACCTGTTTTGACATCCAATCCAGAACTTGGGGAGCCAACAAAGAAGTGGCAGTGGCTTTCTTTGCGATGTCTGGCTCTTCTGCTAAACAGATCTGTAGGCGATCCATGGCCACGCTGAGTAGCTTCTCAGACAAAAGTTTACTTCTAATGCCATATTTCATGGCCTGAGAATAGAAAAAACTGGAAGAATAGCAAGTCTGTACGAAATGTAAGTATACCTGTCAGATTACAGGACCACACATGAACACACACTTCTACACCCACAATTGTAACCACAGCCTGTGTGTGGGCTATTGTGACTCCCTCATTGGGGTTGAGCCACCAGACATCAGCGAGGGAGAGACCCATTGGGTATTGGCCCAGCTGACCCCACCATCCCAATGGCCTCCTTGTGCAAGCAGGGGTTGCTCATCTGTGAGGTTGCAAGCCCCAAGAGATTAGGAGGGCCGGGCTGCAGCCGAAGAGCAGTGGCGTGTCCACCTAACTCACCGCAGCAGTGATTCCCAACCCTAAACTCATTAATATCCAGGCTAACAACATTTGGGGTGCCAGCCAATGACCATGCAGCACCCCACTAAGACCCTAATATAGAAATACCCAAGTCATAAGTAATGACAGGTGTAAGCTACTGAGAGGCACAGTTTTCATCCCTCTAAAAGCACCACCTGCTGGCAACAGGCTTATTAAGCTTTCAGAAGAGACTATACTAACCAGCCACTCACGCCAACTGTACACCACCCACACATATGCCTACGTGCACACACACACACACATACATGCATGCGTACACACACACACACATGTACACACACGTACACACACACACACACACACACACACACAACACAACACAGCACACACACACACACAACACACACACACACACACACACACACACACACATACACACACACATGGATGGAGGTGCACACACACATACACAGATACACACAGTGTGCACATACAAAAGTGAGAAAGGAAGACTTCAATAATTTGAAGCCACGTTTGAAGCCATACATACACCTGCATACAGTGAAGTCATATCAACACAGGAAAGCCAAGATGAAAATACTCATGGCATGTCAACTATGAGATGGGCAAAAGTCATTATCAGCAACCAATAGGAACTGCCAGGCTCTCAAAGTGACTAAGCGATAATTATCACAGACTAACTTCCATGGCATCCTGGTCCAGTCCTGATGAGAAAAGAATCCCAATATGCAACACGCCCACCTCCTCTGACACACTCTCTGCCAGGTAGTCTGCCATGTGGTATATCAGACCAGGCCAAGTGGTGAAGATCACATCTGATGTAGCCAACTCCTTCACAGCTTCACAGCTGGGCTTAAGGTAAGGTGGAGGAGCACCACACACCTTCATTCTGCCAACATATGCTGTCAAAGCTTTAGTGAGGAACTTTACGTGAAAAAAAAACCCAGAAAGTACATAACACCACAGAAAGAACTATACACAACTTCTAAGAATTAATTGTTAATACTGAATATGATATTGTATAGGCAGCAATTTTCACTGGACTATATTTTCGGGCATTCACATTCATTTCTGAAAATTCAATTACGATTAAAATTTAGTTGGATGTATACATAGTCTATTAATTTAATATAAAGTGGGGACCAGTTCATTTGCAAAATATATAATTGCAAATCACAATCAAGTTTTGACTTGCAAAATATACACCCCTTGAAAATTAGCGCCTATACGGTATCACAATACAGTGAACCGCTCTTATTGGGAATGTCAATTTTATGGTGGATTAGCGGCGTTAGCGGATTAACGAGGTTAAACTCAGTACATGCATTTTTAATTTGTTTTTTGAAACTGTGGCAGATTAGTGGGGTTGGCGGATTAGAGAGGTTTCACTGTACCAGCAACAACGCACAATCCACTAATATGCGAAACTATTACAGATAACTGAAATAGGTTTGTGTATTGACTTACGCTTGTGCTCAGTCGATGGGTGGTAGTATAAGACTACACTGGAGTGTGTATAGAGCATGCACGCACTACCACGGGCATACACGTGTGTTCTCCTACCTTAAGTTGATTGTGCTTGAGAGCAGAGATCGTTCTCCCTTTCTTCTTCTTAACTGCTTCTTCAGTCAAGTTGCAACCCACCAGTTCTTGGACCCAAATGTCAAACAATCTCACAATGTGAATTTGGGACATATCCAGAGCAATGGACAGCTCAAGGCATATTAAGACAATGTAATGCACTTCAACAACTTCCAAATTGAGAGGTGGTGACTTTGAAAGCATCTGTACCAAGTCACTATGGTATGGGAAGTGTACACTCAACATATCTCATGTAAATGAAAAGACGTAAAGGATTTTATCACCATTTCAGAATACAAGCTACTAGTTCCAAGGAAACTCAACAAGGGGGGAATATTATTTTTTGACTACATCACAGACATGATATACATACGTAGATCATTTTTGTTAGATCAAATATTAACTAAAAGGAAATCTGCAGCCTGAGATTGGAAGATGATCTGCAGACTCATAGCATTACATCAAATACAGAATGTTAAGTACATCAAAACTGAAACATTGTACTTGTCTGGATACATGCACAGATTCTGAAAAAACTGATGCAATAATCACTTGCAACTATGAAGTGATGTACAGTTGTGTGTGTTCTTTCACTCTTATAGACCAAACCACATAAGAACATGACTACAAATCCTTTCGAAATAGATGAAGGGATACTGACTTAGCATACAGGAAATTCACTACAAACTTGAAACTTAACACTGTCAAAAGTGTATGCATGTACATCCCATAGACTTTGTACTATAGACGTTTTAGGGTTTTTTGTCCAGATAACAATCAACTTTTAGCATTCACGTGATGTTTTGTACGTATAACGTCACGTGTGCGCTGTATAAACGTCACGTGTATGCTTTAAAAGCCAATTGTTATCTGGACAAAGAACCCTAAAACGTCTGTAACAAAGGAGACTCTATCCATGTGAATATATTAGGCTGCAATGTACACTGAAGCAAGCCAAGAGACACTTACAAAGACTTTGCTATCATAGCTTCTTCCACACTGCTCTCATCGGAGGCAGAGTTGCTTGGAAAAGAGCAGAGTTGCAAGAGAACTCCGAGGAGTTGCCGAGCTAGGGACACAAGTTTCAGGTCTTCTTTGGCACTAAGAGATTTCTACAACAGCACAAGTAGCAGGAGAGCGAGAAGAACATGACAGAGACCAAACATCACTGTTACAAGGATATATGTAGTCAATATACAGTAGATGAAGTGAGGTTAAGATGCATTGAATACGTACACTGTAGCACTAAATCAGTGCCACCATGCAAATATGTCACAGATCTTCAAGAACACAGGAACTACCTATGTAGGACCTACACAAGGATGTACCCTAAATTGTGACATTTGCATAGCAATTAACATATATATTGTGAGTGGGCTGCATTCACAAACATTTTAGTATGTACAGTAATTTTAGTTTCAAGAACTTACACAATAGTAAGATAGTGAACTTCATAAATCAAGTGGGCAGGGTGTTTGTGAAATTAAGTGGTCACAATCATTTTGCTATACATGCAGAGTGTCACAACATCAACACACACACACACACACACAAACACACACACACACACAGATGAATCCTTCCAAATACCAACACACATGCCTCATTCAGACCAATACACTCCTCCCCCAACTCAACTGACCAATCTGCAATTTGTACATCAGTAACCTTAGTGATGATATCAGTAGCAAAAAGTAGATCACAGTTATGACTTTAAAGCCCTCAATAATATGCATGATACTTCACATAATAGTATTATGTCGACTGATACATGCTCAAGGTAAAGGATATGATAGATAACATCATCAGCTTCCTTCCTGGCCATAGTATTCTATAGGCTTCTATTAGCATATTACACGTAGGTCACACACAATACTTCACAATGAATAGAAGGAATGTTAAGAAGTCCCTTCACTACTAATTTAGAAGTAGGAATAACTCTTCACCCACACACCAAGTAAAGACATTCACAAGAATCCCTTGCCTTCTATGCATGCTGTGTCAGGTTTACAGACAACACATGGGGTATGCAGCCATTTGAAAGCACTGAAAACATGACGAGGTACACAAAAACAGGAGATCACACACAAGCGTGTGAACTACCACTGTAACTAGGAATAAAGTTCAACCTGGTTGTTAAAAAGGAATGCCAGACACTCATTGTGCGTCACTAGTTACACAAAGGGCATACAAACAGGGAAGAAGCATGATTTAATTCCCCTCTCATTCCTTTGTTCACCAAGTTCGTTGCATACTGA
>CAUJGJ010000125.1:1915000-1962500 GCA_963170055.1 Halisarca cf. caerulea
TCTTATCTTGTATGTTTTGATCTTGAGATTGAGCTCTGGCAAAGGCATAACTGACCACTGCCATTAGTAGAGCATGTCCATGGTTGGGAGTTTCCTGACAGTACAGGCCAACAGAAGTCCACTCCACCGAAGGGCTTGACCCTGCCTCAACCAATGCTTTGAGTGACTCCCTCAATCCCACCAGACAGCCATAGGGGGAGTTACCAAAGGATATTTCCTTTGACAGCCATGCACCACTAAGGGCATTCTAATATGTATAGGATTAAGAAATAACAGCAGTCATTGCTCATCCATGCTCCCATGTGTCATGCAAGTCACAAGCACAGACAATAGTGATGTATATGCATGCATATTTATGCACACTCACAAGTAGATCTGCTGCTTGCAATCCAAAGTCTTGATAGCAAGATACCACAGCCATTTCATCATCATCATAGCGCATGATCATCTGTACATCAAATGCATAGAACAGAGTGTGAGGGTGTGTGGTGGAGGGAGAAAGTGAGGGTGTTGGGGGAGGATGTGAGGGTGTAGAGGGACGATGTGAGGGTGTGTGGAGGAGGAGAGGGTGAATGGGTAAGTGGGGTATGGGAAGGGTGTGCGGAGGGTGTGAGGTATGAAAAGGATGTAAACAGGTCTTGTGGGTGACTAGGGTGGGTAGGAGGGTGAGTGGTGAATGGTGTGTAGAAGAGAGAATGGAACAGGTATAGTGTAGTGACAGTAGGATGCAGATGACCAACAACAAACCTCAAACAGGAAGAATCCTAGTCTTGCCAGGAGAGACCCTTCCAGCTTGGGATGAAACCTCAACACTAAACGCCTACCCTTTCCATCCTGCTTGTCCTCTACATCACTCCCAGCTGGAAGGTCTTTGGAAAGCAGCAGATCAGGACCTCTGTATTCAGTCTTGAAACAGTGTGCAAACTCCTTCAGGGTGAGTGGGTTTGCTGGGAAAACTAGCTGATGTGATCTGAAATAGCTGTTCAGAGCTGTTGTCAGACTGCCAGAAAGGGATGGTGGGATTCCACATAGGCTAACCAGGTTCTCCCGCAGCAGCTCACAATAGTGACGCTTGCTTTTGTGCTGCTTAGACACATCTATCACACAAAAAGTGAAAAGTGAGTCATTATACTATAAAACTATCATGCCCTATGAACACAAAAGCATATAGACTTTCACTTAAACCACACAAGCTCATACACACACACACACACACACACACACACACACACACACACACACACACACACACACACACACTGGAATGTGCACACAAACACACATACATGCACACATACACACACAGATCTCCACACTATACGCACGTGCACACACTAACCAAATACGTATATGCATAAACCATATATACAGTGTGGAATGGCCCACACAACATATAAACATACTCAAATGTGTATAGCAATAATCTACATCAGCTAACCTCTAATAGCTGTATACAAGACAACAATTTGTCTTATCCTTGTCAAGTGATCCTTGAGCTGACTAGTTGGGGAACCAGGTGTGATGTCAGGTGGAAGCCTCTTCACTGCTCTCCCAATCATTTCAGCAATGAAGTACACCGGCAGACCCGACTGAGGTGAGTCATTTATCAGCACATCTACTGCCTGGAGGTTTAAACATGGAAAGGTCACATTGAACCACAAGACTGGAGATTAAAACCATGTTAAATATGAGTGAGAGGTGTGTCTACATCATAGGTGGATCTTTTTTCACCTTTAGGATCAGCCTGCTTGATTGCATGGTGTCAAACACTGTAGCAATGAAGTCACTGTCAGAGGTCCCTATGGACTGAGGTAGTTTCCTGAGGAGCAGCAAATCTCTAGAATGAGTGTGTCCCGACCTCAACAGAAGATGTTGGGGGATTGCAAGGGATACGATTTGACCATCAACAGTGATGAAGACCACTGAAGAGGTACAGCTATGACTTCCCTTTCCAAACAAAACTGGGTGTACCTGAAGCAGCCTGGATGAGACAGGAAGTAGATAGCAACAGATGCAGCACAAATGACGGGCAACTACCCCTGGTGTGTACATGACATACTTCCGCGCACATGATACAGAGCACCCTCACAAATAGTGGTATGCAGTTGGGAGGATATTGCAGCAGTTGGGAGGATGAAGATTGGAGGTATGTGTACATTAATAATTTGATATCAGAGGTCAATTGAATGATTGAAGTGTAGAATGAAAATAAAAATTGGATTGATATGGATGCAGACACCACGATACATACATCACATTAGATTACTTCACACAAGTACATACGTACATGTGTACACACACACACATGGTGAACAAGAAATCTTTGCAGATGTACATATGTACGTACAAAGTGAAGATATATATTACCACACTCACATGCACACATGCACACACACACCCACCCACCCACCCACCCACACACACACACACACAAACACTCACATTCACACACACATGCATGCGCACGCACGCACGCACGCACGTACGCATGCACGAATACACACACACAAACACTCACATGCACACACGCATGCATGCGCATGCACGCACGCACGCACAAACCAGCAGCCACTTAACTGTATGCATGGATCTAACCACACATACGTACTGTACATACATACGTACAGTAGACCCTCCCTAAGAACAAATTTTTGCTTCACACAAACTAGTTACCAAGCCCTGCTTGGTTTGCTGTAGTACTGTATACGTATTATTACATCCTGATAACGTCTGATAATGAAAGAGAATTTTGCCTTAACGAGGTTTGACTGTATGTACAGTACCATATAGATGTGCATAGCATGTTACAGAACTGAATGCTCCCATCATGCTCCCTCACACACACAAACACACACAATATATATATATATATATATATATATATATGCATGTAATTCCTTGTATGTTCTTTTTTTTTTTTGGTGATATGTTATATATGTATGTATGTATGTAGGTATATATGTATACATGTATATGTGGTATATATATATATATATTTAGTTGTAATTTGTTTGTTTGCTTTCTCGTCTTTACTCTCATGTATATGACAGTCTTTAGTTTGATTGTATTTCTTTTGTTTTCTTGTCAAAAAAAAAAATAATAATAAAAAAAAAAAAAATATATATATATATACATATACGTATATATATATGTATATATTATACAGGACAGTGTTTACAGCATTTAAATAGAATAAGAAACGAACACCAGTATATTTAAATTACACAAACTCAAACATACACAGTAAACAGACACCCACCCACGTACGTACACACAGCACATGTAAAGCAACCACACGCACTACGTACAAACCTGCACCCCTTGCCCACAAGAAAGGCTGCAATTCTTGGTCCATTCTGTACAGGCCACAGCTGCCAAGAGCAAGATAATGTATGATGAAAGCACCAACATTACTGGTTTCCATTTAGTAGACAATAATAATATTATTCATAAAGAACGGTGGGTGGGCTCAAGCATATTATTATGTATGTACAGTATATACTTTATGCGCATTGTGAGGTCAGCAAGTGTGGATAGCATACATGCAGTACTCCACAATACGTTTTATTGACATGGAGCAGTACAACTGGTACAGCTAGTACAGCCGCACCCACACCACTCTTGGCCAATAGGACATACGTACATATCTATTATTCTAATGAAATGAAGTTTACGCAGGAAGTAAAAGGTACAACACATTCACAAACCTAGAATATCCTAGAATATCCTACATAAGCGGATGCTGGAATGAGTAAATCCGTGCAATAATTTTGATTGGAAAGTTTAGCTAAAGTAACCCGATCAAAGTAAAATGCTACAGCAGCATAGAGTTGTCCCATTGGCACTGCACACCTTTACACCAAATGAAACAGTGACTACATGTACCAAATTCGCCAAATTTGTCCATTGTCACTGGGTTTTTCACAGTTGCAACAATTATACAATTCTTTTTTGTGCATACGCACATTTGACTAGTATTTATACATGTACATACTGTACGTATGTCGAGAATGTGTTGTTCTTTGTTGCATAACAAGGGCATAGAAACACTTGCAAAAGTGAGAGGGCCAAAAAGATTCTCTGTGTTTGTAAACTGCATGATAATGTACAGTTGATATGGCACTTGGTGCATTGTCACACAAAGTGAAGGGGCTGTAACCCCTGGTTTCCGAGCCTATGAATAGGGATACATGCCCACAGCATGAGAAAAGTGATAAGATTTACAGCAGAAAGTTGACATTACCAATTGCACCAAGCTTGTACTGGCCATGTGTACTGGTGCATAGTGACAAGATGTGCCATCTACTGTGCATATGTACTTAGGCCCACACAGCGTTCTGAAAGCACTCATAATAAAAGCAATATATGAGATATACGTACGTACACAGGGCTGCATGCATGATCTGGGGCTAGGGGGCAAATTGAGATTCCTAAAATCTTAGGGGGTAATACAATATGCATAGGAGTGTAAATATACAGTGACGAGATGGGATGGGACAGGGATAAGTAACTGTGTTTAGGTTTTCTTCCAGGGAGCTAGGAGGGGTAAGTCTGTGGTATTGTGAAGGTATATGTTGTGTATTAGTACATAGGCGGGGGGTCTGGGGGTATGCTCCCCAGCGAAAATTTCTTTATAAGGTGGTATCTATGGGCATTTTAGATCACTTCAGTAGGTTTGCGAATCCATCACTGCAGCTACACATGCATGCTATGCCGTGGGGGACAACTGGGTCAAATAGTAGGGGCTGAGCGAATGCTCCCTACTTTGTCTCACTCCAAAGAAATCACAGCATCCCTGACAGTAGTCTAGTAATTTGGTTTTCACTATGAACTGGAGATTTGAAGGACTCCTGACATTGTGGACTGTGTTGACCATGTTTGGAATGCTTGTAAACCTTGAAATACTTATAATATGCCAACAGTAAACATTTGAAGAGGTCAAGGGATTGGTGACAGTGGTCTCAAGGAAAATTTTTAAAATTACAGCATAAAAGCTTGTTTTCTGTCCATTTCCCCATAAATCGTGTCTTCCAGGAAAGCTTAGTGTATGCTAAGATACAAGTCTAGCCCCTCTACCCCCCCCCCCCCCCCCCCCTCCCCGAATACAGTGCTGGTACATACACAGGTATAGTACGTATGAATGTACATTATATACTGTATGCAAAGCTGATGCATTTTACATCGGTGCATACATATGTATGCAGGCATGGAGGACTCGCCCTCTCTCACAGAAGCCACAGGTTAGTAGTGTATGTACGTACTGTATGTACGTATGTCTGTGCGCAAACTCTTACTGTATGTACTGGCGTTTGAGATTCAGTGTGGTCAATTCATAGTACTCACTTCAACTATACCTCTCTTTGCAGCATATATGCACAAGCACAGAATGGTCCTTGTACTTCTGGCAGAAGAGCCATCTTTCTGTTCCTGATCTCTCTCGTTGTCTGCTACTTCTATCCAGCCACACTGAGCACTGCGATAGCCTTTCCACATGCGCAAAATAGTGAAGTCATTTGTACTGATGAGTAAAACCCTACCAAAATCATCTGTAGTGACAAGGAGCCGCCCACAAGGTGAAGGCCATATTCTGGTAACCCTCCTAGTTGCATCAGGCAAGTGGCAACTGCGGTACAAGAAGAGATAGGACGGAGTGGTACAGTTGAGCCACAGGGATGTGACACTTCAACAATTGAACTTTATCTGATCCACATACGTACGTAAATACATTATTAGGTATATACCATACATATGCAGGTATTGTGTAGAGATGAATAGGCTATTAACCCCACCCCCCGTGCATCAAAACTCTGCATTGCTACACACAATCCAACCAATACATACTGTACGTATGCACTGTATTGAGAGTATTGTGAGATGTCAGTACATGTCCCCTAGCACTCCATCCAACAGGCACAGGTATGACTGGAGGATTGCCAAAGGGTCACAATTATTAATCACAGGTTTCAATCAAGATATTCCACATTACAAAAGTAAGTTGATAGAAGTTACGTAGTTGACATGCTGAGCATCGATAGATTGATGTCTATTTACACTTGCCTGAAGAAGCCCAAGAGGGCAAAACGTTACAATTATTGTGCCAACAAATGAAGTGCGTAATTTGTCCAAATAAGTAGACACCAATCTATTATTACAACAGCAAGAATGCTATGCATCTACTATGGCAATATTGAGACATTTAAACATGGGAATATGTAACAAACATGCACACACACCCACACACCCACACACCCACACACCCACCCACCCACACACACACACACACACACAAGTGCAACATCCATCCACCCACCCACACAACACACACGCAACACACCCACAAACCACACCCACCCACACCCACACACACACACACACCACACACACACACACACACACACACACACACACACACACACACCACACACACACACACACACACACACACACACACACACACACACACACACACACACACACGAGTTGGCAAAACTGGAATATTTAGGCATGATCATTGTCTCAAGATTGTCGAAATATTCCCACAAATTCCATCATGCCAGAATATGAAGGTACGTATGTACTCCAAGAGCACAACATATTGCATACAAATTGACTTCACTGAGACCAATCAGTACATTTTGAATGGGTACCTACGTACGTACGTACTGTACGCACTGTACATACGTAGTGCAGTACATAGCCCATGTCTAGTGGTCTCCCAGTAAAATACGTTCCCCTACCTGCAAACAGTATGGTTACCTCTGAATAGGAAAAAGTAGGTCACACCAACATCCCTGTGGCTACAGTACATGACTCTCACTTGCAATGTCACAGTATTGACCCCACTGTGATACAATGGAGACAATTGGAGTTGGAATGGGAGTGGGAATGAGATTAAGAAATAAAAATGGAATTCAAACTGAAATACTCTATTACAAGAGAAGGTAACAAAAATAGGTAGAGCAGAAAATACTTGTACACAACCTGAACTCACCTCATGGAGACACTAGATGTTGGCTCAAATCGTTGCACCTGCTGTGGAGGTTTGGGTGCTGCTGTGCTTTGCCCCGCCTTGCTGCCCCACCCCAACCAGCTACTGTAGCTGGAGACTTTGGAGACAACAGCCGAAGTGAGGGCTGTAGTTAATGCACTCACTACTTCTGTCATGTGAATAGAGCTAGCATCCTATACGGGATGGAACAGTGTGTCACTGATGAATTGCATGCAAGAACACAATTGGCACACATACGTAAATAAGCACTACCTTACACCCAGGGGCATGGTGTGGAGCCCTTTGAACATACTGTATGTATATACACCGCCCGTGGATACTGACACCTGTGTACATACGTACATACATACACGGGCAATGTGCATACAAACCCTCCCACCCACTTACACACATACATTGCACAAGGACACACATACGTATGTACACACACACACACACACACACACACACACACACACACACACACACACACACACACCACACACTAAAAACCACCCCCACGTACACACATACAGTACGTACTTTGGAGACGTTGTACAGAGCCACCATGGGCTGGCTCCCAACAGCTATCACCTTTCTGTCAATGGGTATGACCCCTCTCAAGTTGGCATCAGCACCTTTGACCTTGCTCAACTGCGACAACTGATCAAACACTGACAATGGGGAGGACACTAGGGGAAGGCGATTGGCATAAGAGAAGTTCATAAATTGTCACACATACAAAATATGCTTGAATGCGCACATACGTATGTACACACACACACACACACAATTATAGATTACAGACAGAAAACACCCATGTCACATAATGTAGAAAAATTTCCGGGGGGGGGGGGGGGGGACATAGGTATCGTTAAGCTAAGGGTGATGGGGCAAACTAGGGATACATCACATGCCTTCCCCACTTCCCCAAAGCAACTCTGCCCAGTGGGAGATCCAAGACTACAGAAATCTCACCCAAGCTGACTACATCACAAGTCTCTGTTTGTTGCTGAAGGTGCCACTTCTTGTATGCCAGGCTTGGCAGCTCAAGTTTCTCACCTGTGGACATCAGGGCATATGTAATTGAAAGCGTGATGCCTGCAGCAGCTCGGAAACACACACAGGATGCACTATACATGTTTTTAAATAGTGTACGTATATGTGGTCAAATAGTATATTTTGAATGGGAGTGTATAAGTACACACATATGTACAAATGTGTGTACTTGTGTGTGTGTGTCTGTGTGTGTGTGTGTGTGTGTGTGTGTGTGTGTGTGTGTGTGTGTGTGTGTGTGTGTGTGTGTGTGTGTGTGTGTGTGTGTGTGTGTGTGTGTGTGTGTGTGTGTGTGTGTGTGTGTGTGTGTGTGTGTGTGTGTGTGTGTGTGTAAACCATGTGCATGTACGTACATACATACATATGAATCATAGTTAAATTACGGCAACAGGAAAGCCACCCACACATGATTGAGTACATACACAAGCATGAAGTATACGTACGTATGTATGTATGTATGTGCATAGGTACAGAAATGGTACAAATACACAGTTTAGTGTATGCCTATATATGTATGTACTTTTATCCAGCAAATTGTAATTGAAGCACTCTTTAACACACTGCACAAGACTGGGTCCACTGACCACACAGACAACAGTCTGGTAAAGGACGACCAGCTCATCCTGTACAATGAGGGAAGGGCTACCAGTAACATGATGAAACCAGTACATCATAACATACATACATTCTGCGAGCACACAGGTATAGGGCAAAGCAGTCAACAATGAGCAGTCAGGCAACGGTGGTGTCCATGCAGCTAAAAGAAGTATTTCTTTTCATTGTGACATCTGAGGATTGCGATTTCAGGAGTGGCAAGAATGACCAGACCATCAAGAAGGTGTACTACAGCAGTCTAGCATTCTCCTCAGGCATCTTAAGGCATGTCGGTCTAACATGCCTTTCTTTCTAAATTTTAATAATCCGTATTTGCAGGCAAAAACATGCATGCATTCATAGATTATTGGGAATCTATGTTTCGTACAAATCATGCTGGTGCTCAAAACTGAAGCTGCAGGCAATTTGTGACACATTGTATGTAAATGCATAACATGATGTACGTATGCGTGTATGTATGTACATTGATATTTGACATGCCTGAAATTATTTCTGCGGAGATCACTGCAGTACATTACAATAGCAAGAAACATATCATTAGACTGCTATGCGGCTACTTTGGCAGTATTGAAACATTATGTACGTATGTGCATATGTAATAAACACACACACACACACACACACACACACACACACACACACACACACACACACACACACATTGTAATACCACAGCCTGCAATGCGGGCTATTGTGGTACTCATACAAAGTTGCCCAGAACAGGGAAAACATTCACTGATATATTTAACATGCACACTAAAGCACAATACATAAATATGTACAGTACATACGTACATACATACAGTACCTGCTTCACCACATTCACTCCATGCTTCAGTGAGACTGAATACGTGAGTTCCCGTATCTTTTCCTTGTGCAGCTGGTGAGAGAACATCAGGGTACCACTCTAAGGGGAGGCAAATACACAAATCAATAAGAAAGAACGCTATAGCAGTAGAATGAACACTCTAATCCGGCATTCGATGGGGCTTGAAAAGTGTCTGATTAGGAGTTTTAGAAGCTGATCATAACCTGTACATATGTACGTATATACGTATGTACAGCATATGTGTACATAAATACAGCATATGTGCAGTATACGTACGTACGCACAGATGCATGCACACAGCTTCACTTGCCTCGCGGTAGAATCTGAGGATGCCATCATCAAATCCAGCCACTATCACTGTAGACAGTGCTTCAGTTCCATCAAACACTATGGGCAGTATAGCCACAGTAGTGGCTGTTGGCCTTGGGACATCTGGCTCCCGCACCACATCCAAAAGCCCCTCCCACACTGTCCCATACATATATCCTAACTTGCGATCTCGGAATTCTGTAAGATGTGAACAGGCAATCACCGGTGATATACTGCACATACACAGATTGGAGCTGTCTGTGGCACAATACGATAATCCAGGAAGATACAAAACATGAAAGATGACAGCTCCACAATGCTACAGTTGTATTTTCCTGTGTGAGAATATGCCATGAAGGCAGACACAGAGTGGCAATCCTTGAACAAAACATGTCGTGATAAGTGTAGGAAAGCACTAAATGGTCCAGTACTGAGAGGGCCTACATCCCATACTCTGTACAGGAACACACCACACAATCCAGTAAGTTTCTGTGTGTTTCTGTCACGTACTAACCATGACATTAGAGCACAAGACATGTACATATGTTGCAAAACACAGCAACCAGAGCTGACCTTCTCTTTGCAGAAGTTGTGCTTTGTAGCCACACACCAGTAGCACCAGCCTCATGTTGGGCGACACTGCAACAATGCACTGATCATCAATCTACAGGGGACGCATGGACAGTAATACAACAGAATCCTACATCTCAGAAACTACACAAGTGGAATTCTGTACGCAGTTGCCTGCACGTATACCCTCATGATGAGAACCAATCATTCCTGTACACAAGATTCCATTATCAGAACTAAAGTTTGGGACACTGGGGTAATTTGGGACAGGGATTTTAATATTTGCTATTGTTAAGCTGTCCAGCCACACTTGCTACTGTTAAACTCCTAATTCATGGAGACAATAATGACAAGAAATTATGTGTGCAACTTGCTCTTGACACTGCTTTTGACCCACCATCCCGAATTACGTACTCTCCCACTCCAGATAACCCCACTCTACCCCACAATGTATGTCCTCAAGGACTCATGGCACGTATGTACACACATGTTGGGGAGTGAAACTACATTCTTCAGACCATAATATTCTTCACGTGTTGCACGATTAAGAGGGGCCTATGGTATACTTATGTCAATGGTGGCACACTGTTCAGCATACGGACACACAATGTACTATTGACCTAATGTACGTACTACAGCAGAACAACTAGGGTACATATGTATTGTCCTGTTAAATGAACACAACAAAACTCTTTTATGGTGAACTGAAATATGTAAAGTGAAGACCAGCCTCTTTTGAATAAGCTACCTACGTAAGGTGGCTTTAGTCTGGCCTGGCCAACCCATTTCCATGTCTGCCATTTTATGGCATGTTCTCACCACAAAATGGTCGATGTAGAAATAGGACAGCTACACCAGAGTAAGATGGATGCAGATCCTAATAAATAAGAGTAAATTGTACACATCTGTCTGGCCTCTATGCGGGTGGTGATAAGTCAGGAGGTGGAATATCGGTAGGATGCATTAAACAGGCATCAATATCTTTCCTAAAATCATGACATGAAAAATATAATACACCTGTTTCAGGATGCATGATAATTACACTGTACCGCAATATGAAACACCAGGCTAATTAAAATTTAATGTTTGTATCTTAAAAAAGCCTTGCATTCCCAGTATGCGTGGCAATAAACCAGACAAACTTAACACATACTTATCCTTCTTCAAGTTCAGCACTTGACAAAATACCCTATGTACCAGTTCATCAAGTTATTTCCCCTAATCTTGTACCGTACAGCTAGCTTAATCGACCCTAACAGTATATCTACAAGACATAGTGATAGAAAAATCAACCTCTTTTATTCCCTTTTCTTTACTGCTCTCATCTTTAGCCAACAAAGTATACGACAGTGTAGAAGAAACCAGCCCTGAAGCCAGAACTCCATGCGACACAAGTTCAGCCTCCATTTTGTGATTGGGGAATCCCCTAAACATTGTGAAGCAATTAATACAATGCCTACACGTACATTGTGTATTAGGGCTATCAATAAGTGGGTTATTCGGAGAGAAAAGACAAAAGAAAGCAGAAATGCAAAAGGCTGGGTTGGTACCACTGTTGCTGCATATTTTATGGTTGTTTCCAGTGAATAATGTCCTTAAATTTCAATACAGAATAAAATCACATTAGCCTAGGTCTCAATCATTTGTGCTTGGTGACTTTGACATTTTCACTACCTTTGTTGTGGTGCGCTTGTGCGGGTGTTGAGCTTTTCGTAAACTAGCATTTGTTGTAAGTTTTTATTCTAGCAAATAGCAGTGAAAGTTATTTTTTGATCTGTTTGGGAGGTTCAGATTATCCTTATAGCTGATACTTGTAAGTGGAGTTCCTCGTAATATAGAGCAAATGGCTCAGACTTTTGGATTACGTATGATTTCATATATAAATGGCTTTTCCCACTTCATCAGGATGCTAGTTGGGCGTACAGTGTTCATAACTGGTGCCAGTAGAGGTATTGGTAAAGCTATTGCACTGAGAGCGGCCCAAGATGGAGCCAACATCGTGATAGCAGCCAAGACTGCCGACCCACACCCCAAGCTTCCCGGAACCATTTACACTGCTGCCAAGGAGAGTGAGTGGAGCAGGACATGTGTGCTGTTTTGCTCATTTGCCATTTCAGTGTACAGTGAAGTGTTTAACGTTCATCATGAACGAATCCTACCTTTCATACCAGAGTAGCTGTATCATGAACGACAGTAGTGATTTGGTATATTCCAAGTTCTCCAAATGTTGCTATTGATGACAGTTACCACATGGGTAACAGTATGGTGAACAGCATGGGGTCTTTTGGTTTTTGGTTTTTGTGTGTACCACACTTTGCTTAATTAATTTGACTTTTTGTGCATGCACAGAACAACAAACTACATGCATCCTATCTTGTTTCTTGTCTTATCTCTTGTCTTGTCTCATGCTGGAGGTTCTATTACAATATACAAAACTAATGGTTGCAGTTCTTGTATGAACTCATAATATCTAACCGCAGTGATGAAGAATGGCAAGATGAATGGAGTGTGAAAATGATCAAGGAGAGAGAATCCTTGAACATTTTAGAGAAAACTGTGTGGGTACTGCACAAATATAGAATTTTGCATCCTAAAAGTAGTCAAGTTCATTGTGAACCGATCATCAAACTACTTACGTATGTTTTTGACAGATGACTCATAGTGGATGCAAGATGTAGAAATTCGGCTCAAGTTCAGGCATGATGTTAACATACACATGTGCATATAGTTTGATCATAACAGTTCTCACTTTTATTGCTGTGACTACCTAGTGTTTCACTATTGCTTGGTGTATGCAGTTGAGTCTGCTGGAGGCAAGTGTCTACCTTGTATTGTTGATATCCGATATGAAGACCAAGTCGCCAAAGCTGTCCAAGAAGCCGTGGATACCTTTGGTGGTATAGACATCCTGGTGAACAATGCGAGTGCAATCAGTCTGACTGGTACAGCTGACACTTCCATGAAGAAGTGAGTGTGGCGGATTGGGAGATAATGATTGTACGTATATTTGTTTTCAGGATTAGCTTGCATGTGAAAGATTGGCTTAGAGGAGCTGCCAACTCAATTGAACAAGCTTTATTCAGTGGAGCCCCTCTATTCCAAATACCTTGGGACCAGAAACGACTGTCCTGATTATTGAGGTTTCCTCATTTCAGGGGTTGAAGATGTAGTATTGTAGAGGATAGTGAATCATTTGGTTCCCGTGACATGCATACTAGATGGGTGTCTGCAATTCAGGGGGTTAGATTAGAGGGGTTCCCCTCCCCTGTATCTTGGTCTGTTTTGTTTAGTGTTTGTGGGTCTTCAGTCTGAGGACATACGTCAATGTACAGTACAGCCGATAGGGTGCTGTGACTGTGTGGGTATCATAGGGTGCTGTGACTGTGTGGGTGTCATAGGGTGCTGTGACTGTGTGGGTGTCATAGGGTGCTGTGACTGTGTGGGTTTCATAGGGTGCTGTGACTGTGTGGGTGTCATAGGGTGCTGTGACTGTGGGAGTCGTATGAACTTCTCCTTATGTGGATATTAGACACTGTACGTACATACGTACTGTAGATCAATGAGGGATAGACAGAGAAATAATATTATGTACGTACACGCATACGTAGATATTAGATGTGGATATCAGGGTTTCATTATTTAGTCTGGGGAGCCTTTAGCCATAGGTGGATAAATGTATGGCTACCATAAAATATAGGAAAGCCTTATGTGTACGTATGTTTGTCAAATACATACGTAGATAATGCCACAGAAGGATCCTGACTTACGTATTGGCACATACATTGGCATACAGTATGTACTGTATATTGACATTCACTGATATTGGGCTTTACGTATATGTACATATGTGCGGTACACAGTGTAAGTGATGGGCTGTTGTGGTTTATGTACGTATGATATTATTATGTTTCTTTAGGCTCTTGTCAATGATGAGGCTAACCATAACTGTGTGGTTCTCTTCTTGTAGGTTTGACCTGATGATGGGTGTGAATGCTCGTGGAACGTTTCTAGTGTAAGTGAACTGGGTGAATCCATAGTACTCAGGCTACATACGTAGAAGAGCATGCTGTGTGTTGATGTGTGAGTGTGTATTGGTTGATACAAAGTGTTCACCAAGTTACCATCTGCTTCTAGTTTTCTTGCTGATCTGCATCTGTTTCTCTCAGATCCAAGCTGTGTCTTCCTTACCTGGAGAAGAGCCCCAATCCCCACATCCTCAACATCAGCCCTCCTCTAAACATGCAGGCAGTGTGGTTCCAATACCATTGCGGTAAGTAACATTTACAATGAAGTGAGTGCATGATGACAATTGTACCAAATCTTTGATGTCGCCTTTGTTTGTCCTCTACCCGCAGCCTACACTATGGCCAAGTATGGCATGTCCATGTGTGCTTTGGGAATGACTGAAGAGTTCAGACCTTTAGGCATTGCTGTCAATGCTCTCTGGCCTCAGACTGGTGTGTTTCTGTGCCTACTGTATGTACGTATGTGCTCATGTATGCATGAACAGGTATACAGCATTCTATTGCACGGTATAGGATGTTGTGTGTTTACTGTGTTATCAGTTTTAAGGGTTTCACCTGGTGGAGGATCAGGACATTGGGGCTTTCTAGATACAGTGAAACCTCTCTAATCCGGACAGTCATTGACTCAATGGGATTTGAGAAAAGTGTCTGATTGGGAGGTTGTTGGCTTGTGGTGTGACTATTAGTACACATACTTGATGTGGTGACTGTACCTCACAAGATGGTTGGATTAGAGGGAATGCCAAATTATGGATATGTCAGATTACAGAAGTTTCACTGGATCCCTAACAGTGCCATCCTTTGGCTGGTGCTTTAATGGTCACTGGGATGTGTGTGTGTGTGTGTGTGTGTGTGTGTGTGTGTGTTGTGTGTATGTGTGTACTTGTGGTATCAGGTTGTCGTAGTGTAACTGAACATTAACAGAATGTTAGTGGGTACTCCAGTGTCCAATGTTGTCTCCTACATCGTGCTTGTATGAGGAATTGCCCATGATTGTTTGTGATTTAGTGTTTTTTTGTGATAAGATCAGATAAGTCTTTACATTTGTGACACAGATATTATGTCAATATTTTGTGTCTCCCGAATATAAAGTCAATGAGGTTATTAAATGACTCGTATTTTCTCAGAATTCCTTACATGAACTGGTAGAACCCCTCCACATGCAAGACTGTTTATTGTTGTCTCAATGGTTTTGTTGGGATTCCCCTCTACATGTGTACTTGATGGAAGGACTACATACGCATGTGTGTGTGTGTGAGCGTTATCCTTGTTTGCCATTGGGTATTATGTCATATACACGTGCACATACAGTACATGTACATGGACTGTCACTTTGCTGTGGTCAGGTATTGCGACTGCTGCCATTGAAATGCTTGGTGGAGATGTAGCATTGAAGATGTCTCGCAAACCGGAAATAATGGCAGATGCTGCTTTTGCTATCATCACCAAAAACAGTAAAGAGTTCACTGGTAACTTTTTGATTGATGAAGATCTGCTGAGGCAGGAAGGAGTGAAGAATTTTGACCAGTATGCTCACTGTCCAGGTGAGATCTGCACCCACACCATTTTTGTTCTTATTTTGCAATGTTGGCGTTGTACAATGAAACCACCTGTATGGAAGGACCACCTGTCTAAAGAGACCACTGTAGACTGGTCCAGGAACAACTAGAGCAATGCTACTACACCTCTACATAAGGACCACCTGTCTATAGAGATCATGATTACTCAGTCCCTTGGGTGGTCTTTATATACAGGTTCCACTTATTCACTGTACAGAATACATACGTACTGTACTTACTATGTCTGTCCATACTGTACATGTATGGTAAATGCAGCACATTGAAACCTATCTTAAAGACCACCTGTATAGAAGGACCATCTGCCTGTAGAGACCACTCTGGGCAGGTCCAGGAACTACTAATCAGTACTGTCGGACCACTACATAAGGACCACCTGTCTATAGAGACCGTGATTTGTTGGTCCCTTGAGTGGTCTTTATACACAGGTTTTGCTGTACTTGTTTGCACTTGCAGTAGAACCACTAGAACTTGCTCAGTGAGTGTATAGTGTTACCACAGTAAGTGTTCTGACATGCATGTAGTAGCAACCCTAGTGGAAGGTCACTCGTGTAGTCAGTGATGTGCTAACTGGATACATACAGTGAAACCTCCTACCCAGAGCCTCTGCAAGTCGGCCACACTGCCTAAACTGACCATTCTGTCCAGTTCTACAAATCACACATACTTTGAGATGGACCTCTTTATTCTGGCCACCTCAAGAATATGGCCGAATTCTTTTGGTCCCAAAGTGGACGGATTGCAGAGGTTTCACTATTCTATGTGAAGCAGCTTATGTATTGTGTATGTGCAAGGACAGAGTAAGAAGTTTATGTACTGTATGTGTATACAGTGTGTAATGCCTTGTTATCCCTATTATGAGAGTCAAGAAAGACAATGTTGATAAGTGCTCCTGATACGGAGTACCGGTACAAATATTGAAGGTCCCCAGGACTGCTCTTGCTAGCAATAGTTAACTGCACGTATTGTATGCACTTCACTGGGTATTCATGTCCACTGTTAAGTTCACTTTAATATGTGCCACTTCGCATTGTTTCCTACTTTGTATGGACCGAATACCTTGTACTGTCCACTGCACCGTATACCTCTGCACACCCCCAGGTGAAGAACTCCTTCCAGACTATTTCATTGGCGATGGTGCTTCATACAAAATGTTGCATGAGACGGTGGGTGGCAATAGGACAACTGATTCTGGAACAGGTCAAGGAGCCAAAGACACACCAAAAGATGTCTTTGATGGGATTCGACCTCTGATCAGCAGCAATGTGGTGCAGGAAGTGAAAGGGTCGTTTCTCTTCAAGCTAAAGGGAGCTGACAGTGGTGAGTGGTTCTTGGACTTGAAGAACAATGACGGCTCTGTTGGTCCATCGAGTGAGGGACAGGAGGCAGATGTTACTATGACGATGGACTCAGAGGATATGGTGAAAATGTTCAAGGGAGAGATAAAGCCAACTGTTGCATTTATGACGGGAAAGTTGAAGATTACAGGAAACATGGCAATAGCAATGAAATTGGAAAAGCTGATGGGACAGCTCAACTCCAAACTATAATTGCTTCCTATAGAAATTAACATTTGCAGATTACTTGTAGAAGTTGTCTTTAATGTATAATTGTAGAATTACTGTACTTTTTGTGTACATAATGGACACAGATTTCACACATGATGGGACACTGGTTTGTAAATGTGTGTGTGTGTGTGTGTGTGTGTGTGTGTGTGTGTGTGTGTGTGTGTGTGTGTGAGTGTGCTAAAGGCCATTCTGACATGTAAACGCCATAGCATAGAGTGTATACAGATGCAGCCAGTTTGTCCTCTGCCATGATTTGAACAACAACACCATGCATTCCTACTACCCCTCATATTTGCCTCTCCATCATAGCACTGATCATGTGTGTGGTATGCTAACAGATTAACACCCATGTAGAGTGTCTTTAGTGGTATATATTATATACGAGGCTGTCTGTAGTAATTCCACTTTATAAAACCATATACAGTGAAACCTCCCTAATAAGGACATCATTGGGACCACAGTAAGCTGTCATATGCAGAGGTGTCCTTGTTTCAGATATCGAGGATTCAACTGTACATGCACATGTCAATGTGAAGGACTTCTGCATTTCCGAGGTGTCCTTTAATAGAAGTTTTACTGTAACTGTAGTTATTGTCATCTTGAAGAACCTCACCATGCAACTCATCTCATGACAAGAAGGAGTGGTTTACTCTTTATTGTATTGTAGTTCAAGTATTGCATGAGAAATCTTCAATGGACTTAGCTGAAGAAATGACTGCCAAAGAGAAGCTGAGTACATGCATGAGTTTTGGGATGCCCTATGCTAATTAGCTAGGTCCAACCATGCATCCATCAAATTTCTCTTCGTGGTTTCAGATTTCGATCATGCAATGGATCGGTTATCCATTGTTCTCATGGTATATATGTGTTTGTCACTAGCTAGTGAAAGTAAATCCTCATGCATGCATGTATAACAATCATGATTAAATTTTCACACTTTGTTGTTAACAGCTGTAGGGGGAATTTACAGAATCGATCATGTAACAATGGTGTGATGTGAGATAAAGCCTCAGGGGAAAGTACTAGTACAGTGAAGGCTGTACACAGACTGTGGCAAGGCAAAAAAAAAGACTACACATTGGAGAATGATATGCATAAACTACTTAGCACTAAGAGTACACTAAACTAATAGTGAAATTAATGTCATAAAAGAAAGGTGGAATACACCACTGGACGATCAAATCAAGCCTTGAAGATGGTATGGCTGCCAGTGATGGTGGCCTTTGCAACTTTTGAAGTATAGCTCATCTGTCTTTGGTTGTTGAGGTGGATGCAGCTGACTGCAGAGTCGAACAGGCATGCATCCTTAATTGGTGTGGTGTACCGAATCGGATTTCAATGGTAAGAAGATTCACCTGGAATCCCTTTTCATGTAGATCAGATGCAAGGAACTGATAGCTGACCTTGGTCTGTTTCCTGACACTCACACTTTTGATATTGGAAGAGGAATTCCATGGCTTTGTGAGTTTCAGAATAGTGGCATGCAAGCTTGCCTTGTAGGATGAAGCTTCACTAATATCAAATCAGCAAGTGTACTGTCAAGTTGTAGATTTGCATGGTCTGAAGTTAGTTTTATTTTCGTTACCATGCAAGCTAACATTAAGTCTACACTAGCTAGCTGATAGTGTAATGGCTTATATAAGCCAAAGACATATATACAGTAAAACGAATTAAAAGTAAAAAAAAACAAAAAAACATGTGTATGTACATTACATGTCTATGGACAAACAAAGTCTTACTTTGTCTTTTGCATGGCAGTTTATTGACTGGTTTGAATGAAAGCTGGCCAACATTCTTCAATGCTATGACATTCTTTGCATGCTGAGTTGATTCAATATGTCAGGAGACATCTCGTTCACTTTGGTGGGAACATGAAACTTTTCTGTGGCAAATAGTGTACCTGAGGGAATATTGATTGTCTTGAAACTTAGTTTTATGTATAGCAGCACCTGAATAATACTAATAATGATTTTGCACAAGATTTCCTTTTCACTACATATATGACTTGAAATTGCTTCAATAACAACCGTATTAATTTAATGTCATAATACTACATGTAATTAAAGAAAAATTAAAAAATCATGATAGTGTCTGTGGTGGTCAAATCATATTACTTTCAACTCCACATAAATGACTGAATTTATACTGATTCTTAATTAATAGTTGTACTTCTAGCATTAATTATTGAATGTCACCGAACAGCAAGATTTTCACATTGCTTCCTTAATTATAGAGTTTATTTGGATCATTTGTTCTCACCATTATTTTTTGCATAATTATTATTATATAGTTGGGAGTTGCATTTTGTAGGATTATATATAGGATTAATCTACAATTTGAAAAAGTTGTCAATTTTGGTTGTGTGTATAATGCAAACATTGCATGGGTCAGTCATAATCGTCTTGTGCACATACATACAGTATACAGGTTTGAGTGCATGTGTGCACAATATGTACATGCCAGGCCACATGCATATATGTGGCTGCATGCATATAATATATGAATGCCAACATTTAGACAAGCAGGTCAGGAATATAGGTGGATGTACATGGGTCTGTGCTCTGATGCATGCGTTGGGCATATCTGCAGCAGTTACCGGTGAGCGATCGATCAAGAGAGCCTAAGAAACCGGTGCGGAGAAAAATAACTGTTACATAGTACACAGTATAAGATAGTGACACTAACCATGCAACTTAGTAATACACAAAACACAATATTAACATACCACAATAGCCAAGATCAGTGCAGGAATGAGGCAGGCGAGGTACAAAAGGGAAGTACCACAGCATACCAGACCAATAATGGCCAAAATGAGTGCAGCAGTAGCTTTTCCACTGTGGTCCTGTTGAGGACGTGTCACAACGGTGGCTGCAGCTGGTTGACCAGTGACTACTACCTGTGTGTGTGTGTGTGTGTGTGTGTGTGTGTGTGTGTGTGTGTGTGTGTGTGTGTGTGTGTGTGTGTGTGTGTTGGTGTGGGATGTGGGGCAGTGGGGTGTGAAGAATTAAGGGAATGCAGCCATCGGGTTGAACAATCAGGGCTTGGAGGATGTTAAATCCTTCACCTACCTGGGAAGCAGTATTGACAAGTCAGGAAAGGCAAGTACATAGATTAAGAAGGGGGGGCAGGGCATACCAGATGTGGTTTAAGAAGGTTTTCCGGAGTGTGAAGGCAACAAGGATGAGGGTATTTCGAACAATGGTCATGCCTGTACTGTTGTATAGGGCAGAGACATGGAGCAGCCCCCAGAAGGACTTGAGGAAGCTAAAAACATTTCACATGAAATGTCTGCAGGACATCCTAGGGGTGACCAGGTGGGATAAGATTAGAAATGAGAGTCTCTTCAGTAGTGTCAACAAAGTGCCTATTGAAGAACAACTGAAGCACCTCAGACTCCAATGGCTGGGACATGTAATGAGGATGGATAGATGCTGTATCCAACGCCAGGTCCTCTGCAGCAAACTGACAGGAAAGGTTAGACCAAGGGGAGGAACACTGCTTAGATGGATTGACCTAATAACTAAAGACTTATACACTGTCAGGCATACAAGACTGGAGGGAAGTTGTTCACAACCAATCTTAGTGGCGTGAAGCAATCCAACCCCGCCCCACATCCCAAATGAGGCTAAGGAGCAGAATGGAATGGAATGGAATGGTGTGTGTGTGTGTGTGTGCGTGTGTGTGCATGTGTGTGAGCGCGCTAAAGGCCATTCTGACATGTAAACGCCATAGCATAGAGTGTATACAGCCAGTTTATCCTCTGCCATGATTTGAACAACAACACCATGCATTCCTACTACCCCTCATATTTGCCTCTCCATCATAGCACTGATCACGGTATATATGCCAACAGATTAACACCAATACAGAGTGGCCTCCGGAGTGTCTTTAGTGATATGTATGAGGCTGTCTGTGTAGCTTTTCACTTCATAAAGCTTAGCCTATTGACTATGCACATCATTGTGCATGTAATATAGAATCATGTAATAATGGTGTGATACAAAATAAAGCCTCAGGGGAGAATAGAGTGAAGGCTGTATACAGACCCTGGCAAGGCGAAAACTACACATTAATGCGCCAGGGAAAGCCATGTCTATACCAATAAAAACTACTTAGCAGATAAGAGCACACTAAGCTAATAGTAAAATTAATCATGATCATCAGATCAAGCCTTGACGATTGTATGGTTGCCAGCGATGGTAGCCTTTGCAGCTTTTGAAGTATATACAGCTCATCTGTCTTTGGATGTTGAGGTGGATACAGCTGACTGCATGCAGAGTCAAACAGGCATCCTGGTGCGGTGACTCAGACATCGTACCAATTCCAATGGTCAGAAGATTCACCTGCAGGCTGGAATCCCTTTTCATGTAGATCAGATGCAAGGAACTGGTAGCTGCATGACCTTGGTCTGTTTCCTGACACTCACACTTTTGATACTGGAAGAGGAATTCCACGGCTCTGTGAGTTTCAGAATAGTGGCATGGAGGACTTGCCTTGGAGGATGAAGAAGCTTCACTGCATGACATCAAACTAGCAAGTGTAACGTCAAGTTGTAGATTTGATCTGAGCTCGAGGCTAGTTTTGTTTTTCATTACCAAGCTGAAAACTCGCTCTTCTTCTGTATAGGAGTGCAGTATATGAGAAAGATTAGCATGGCAAATTTTGAAAACCTTCCAAACCTGTTAATTTTGTGTTGTCAGCGTTCTTAGTTCATGTTGCTGAAATAAACCCAAATTACATCCATGTGGTGCAAGTGGTGCTTTGTTTCTGCATCGCGGATCACTGCTGAAGCCTATACCCTATCTAGGATGTCACTGTATATTTCGCATAATCTGGTAGTTGACGAACTGGATCTTCTTCAGCCTTAGTTAGTTCTGCTGCTGTGATATGTAGCAGAATCGTTGAGTATCTATCATAATATTATATAGAAGAAAAAGTTATACACACATGCCGAGTTATAGAGATGACTTACTTTGCACAATTGTGCACGCATACACTTATAACTGCATGTGAATGAAGAATTCCACTTGTGGGAAAGCAGCCTGTTCCCTTTGTGCAAAATCCACAAGCAATACATTCTCAAGCACATGCAGGATCCTTAAGTCTTAGAGGTAAATTGTCCAATAATTAAAATTAGTACATGACTGCAGTTTTATAATAAGAGAGAACTAGCCCCGATGTCCCCTTCATCTAACAACTTATTCAGAAGATGCATACCTTAATCATGCCAATAAAAAGTCTAGAATCTAATGCAAGGAATATCTACTATTGAAAGCAATCACCTACTAATGTTAGCAGTAATTCAAATTCAAATTCTTACCTTGTTGTTGGTTCTCAAGAGTATATTGCACAAATGAAGTGATCATTGCATTCTTTACACTTGCCACTGGTACAAACTTTCAGAAAAGGTATGGTGTTGCACAAAACGGTTGATTTACCCCCTCCAAAAAAAACCAAAAAAAACCTGGAATGATGGGATCTCCTTGCTGTAGGAATTAATTGAAGTCTACAAAGATATGAAGCGCAGCATGCAGGAAAATTAGGTACACTGACTTCTGTCATCGGATCTGAATTCCGCAATCTAACAAACCGGGCCTGAGTGGGATCTGTAAATTAATAACATGTTCTTGAATATTTAAAGTATTTTGCACATATGTGAATTATGGCTGAGTTGTCTATGCATACTTTCTGGTATTAGAAATAAGAACGCAATCCTTGGTATTGTCGCAATGTGCGATCAATGGCTTGCTTAAAATTAAACCATCTAGTGTTTACATATTCAAGTACCTTGTGATACTCAGCATCACAGAAGGCACAGTATTCAGTCAGCCTGTTCTTCCTCTTGCTACTCAAATTGAAGTAACAGTATTTGTCAACCATCAACTCTTCAAACTCAACTTTAGTGGGCTATAATATATGGAGTATTATGAAACTTCCAATGGATCACATTTATTGTGACAATAGAAAATACGCTATATGTCTTTTATAAATACATACCATGCTGAAACTCCCTGCAGCCTTCATTGCAGCAGTGTGCATGATGTGGAAGGGACAGTCCATGAAGTAAATAGAAGAACTTTTCTGAAGAGCTTGAGTCATGATGGAATTATATGCCACTTCCCAAAATTAACTGATGTGTTGTCAACATGCGGAAATTCCTATGCAATCACTCCAGGGTATATTCAATTTGTTGCTTTGCAAACTGTATTTATGTTTGTGAAGATGGCTTCAGCAGTACGTGGCTGCACACTGGCCTATCAAACAAAGAAATATGATATGTCTTCTAATAGCCAGGTTTCAGTCAAAGCACGTGAATGTGTGGGTGGGAGTATAATATTATCGCATGTCTGTTGCATGTGTGTGTGTGTGTGTGTGTGTGTGTGTGTGTGTGTGTGTGTGTGTGTGTGTGTACATACCTGAGATCAAGCACATGTCGAGAAGTTCAGTGGTGATCAATATACTCTTTGAATTAAGCATCACAAAAGCGCATTGTCATATTGGATTTATCTTATCCAAGCCGTTCTCATTAGAACCATAACATTGATTGCAAGTGAATTATAAGGCCCAGAAGTCATCTTCTGCATGCTAGGTTGGCTTTGGAAAATGGTGCTAAGGATCTGTCCATTATATATGTTGTTTGGTCCTAGCACAAGCATATCCATGGGCAATTTCACTATCTGGGAAGATGTCCCGGAATAAAGGACTAAGAATTGCGAAGAGCAATTAAGAGGAATATTGTTTTGGAACAGCATGTTGCATACCTTGACCTCTGCTCTTGTAATTTGTAAGAAATAGAAACATTTTGGTGTAGATAGCTAGCTGATAGTGTAATAACTTATATAATAAGCCAATGATATATACTCATGTAGTGCATGAAGTATGTAAAATGAATTAAAGGTGAAGAAATGTGTACATTAGGTGTCTTTTTAGACAAACAAAGTCTTACTTTGTCTTTTGGCAGTTTATTGACTGGTTTGAATGAAAGCTGACGAGCATTCTTCAATGCTTTAACATTCTTTGCATGCTGGGTTGAGTTAATATGTTGGGAGACATCTTGTTCATCTTGGTGGGAACATGAAACATTGCTGGACGTGACAAATAGTGCACCTCAAGATGTATTGATTGTCCTATACACACTCAATAAATGGCCATTCCTTTGTCCAGTGGGATTGAAACTTAGTTTTATATTATTATAGCAGCACCCGAATATTTGCCTTTATATTGGTGTTCTTGTCGACTAACTACAGTATAAGGTCATAGACAACTGAACTCCAAGACTCATACACTGTTATTTATGTACCCATAGCACTTGGCAAAAGTTAGAGGGGTGTGAATTGCCTATAATTCATATATATATATATATATATATATATATATATATATATATATATATAATATATATATAGGCGTTTATTAGAACGGTCTAGTGAGCCAGACTACCTATGTATATAAGAATTAATGATCAAGGCTTGCATGGTGTAATTATGCCTGACATGGCCATGTAGCTGCATGATATAGATTTGGACACTGGTGAGTGACAAAATGATATAGATGAACTATATTTGGTTGTTTTTGTCTGTAACTGGCCATGCACAGAGGTGTACTCTTCCTTTGAGTATAGACCACATTAGTCAATAGTTGATTAGGGTGTCTGTAACCTGTATTTTATACATATGCAAGGAAAGACCCTTCATTAGTTTTTATATTCGCCAATTTAAAGGCTATGAATAATTATTAGGCCTTATACTCAAACTATAGCTCAAACTCCAAAATGAGTGAGATCATGGCCTTGTAGGTATATGCGTGAGAGCGTGAGACCAGGCCTGTATGCGTGAGTCTTACCCCTAATGTGTGAGAGTTGGCATGTCTACCTATGGTTATACCATACATGAGACTATATGAGGTTTGGGTACAGTAGTCTCGTTCCAAGTCCACTCTCGCCTTGAAGATAGCTGGCTGAGAACGAGACTATGGGTGTCATGGCTTATTCAAGAGACAATCATGTGATCATTTTTCTGCCCAATAATATTTATAACAGTTGGCTAGACATGAAGCGGACTATGACTGCCTCTAGGATGCCACTTTTTGGCATGCATTGTTCAAATCCAAGAATACAATGCGATAGAAAAGAAAGCCTCAGACACAGGGCTAAAGTCGTAAGTACAGGACGAGTTGACCTGTGAAAATGTTGATTTCCTGGCAAGGCATGCACACGCCATACAAGGCTGGAATGCACTCGGACAATGGTGGTGCAAGGTTGAGGAGGACGACATCCACAGAGGTCATGCAGGCTGATGTACTTCAGGGTGAACAGCTGGTGCAAGTTTGCATATGGGGTCTCCAAGTCACTATAGTGCGTTTGTGTTGAAATGGCCACTGTGGGTTGTAATGGGGGGAATTTTGAATGGGTCAAATTCAAATTTGGTAGGGTGTACAACCCTGAAATTTTACACAAGGATGCAAAATAGGTTATATTTTCAAATTTTACGACAAAATGGTTACCACGGTAACTCCTGATTGCGCAATGGACAACATTCTCAAGAAACCACAAGAATGCAAACTTTATAAGAAAAGTCTGAAGTCATTGTAAACTTTTAGTTTTTCTATTAATATTAGAAAACTACTTATAATCCTCTACAATTAAGCGGAGGCAATTTTTTGAAAACCTTGCTTCAAACTTGAATACGAGTCAATATAATACACATGCGTGAAATACTCCCACAAAAGACTTCACCTCACACATTATCAGTGGAATGGAATGAATGTTTTTAATATGAAGTACAATACAATACCTACAAACGTACATTAGGTTTTTATGAAAAAAGAAGTCACACATGGAGAAATTTGATGTCTCAGTTATAATAAATATTTAAATATGCGCATATCATTAATTATATACATAGTCAAAGTAAATCAAAATACACTATCTCAGTCATGCCAAATGTCATGTTATACCCTACTCTCCAACTCTGACACCTTCCTGTGACTACTGTATGCCTTCACAACAACATCTGCATCTGCACCTGTGTTTACTTCTTCATTTGTATATGCTCGCATGTAGTCTCTGCTTTTACGAAAATATTTCCTTATGTTGTCTAGTGTTACATTGTTAAATGCTGGTGTGATTATATTTTGTAGTCCTCTAAACGTATAGTCACAGTGTTCCCTAGCATATGCTTTGGCTAATCCCCATACTCGCTCTATAGGATTAAGTTCAGGATGAAATGCTGGAATAAATAATATTCTGTGTCCGTGCCTTGCAATCTCCCTCGCCATCCTTGATTTTTCATTTTTAAAATCTTCAAATGTGTTTAACTCCCTTATCATGTCCTCCTTCTTCATTCCATGTGTATTTACTCCTCGCTCCTCCAGTACCCTCTTCAGTCCCTTTGGTGTACCGCGTTCATCTTGCATGTGCTGTATCTTAGGTATTCCATTTACAACTATAGGTGAATTCCTCATCTTGTATGATCCCCCCGGATGTACAGTCCTTTTATGTGCTAATAAGGCATCTTTTGCATATGTTCTATGGTTGCTAGACTGATCAAATATCCAAACTACATCAAAACGTTCCTCTGGGTATTTAAAATTTACTATCTTTGCTACCAATTGCAGCTGAGCTACAAAATGATCGTTAGTTCAATATCCATCAGCATTAGCTCCTATATATTTGTGTAGTGTTGGTTATGTTGGTGCTAATACCAATATTTGGCACTAGCACCACGCACATTCCCAGTGGACACACATGAAGTTTCTGAAGTGCTGTGGGCGTATTTGTGTAGTGTTGGATATGGTGGTTCTAAGAACAAAATTTGGCACTAGCACCATGCACATTCAAAGTGGACACACATGAAGTTTCTGAAGTGCTGTGGGCGTATTAGTGTAGTGTTGGATATGGCGGTTCTAAGACCAATATTTGGCATTAGCACAACGCACATTCCCAGTGGATACGCATGAAGTTTCTGAAGTGCTGTGGGCGCATCTGTGTAGTGTTGGATACGCTGGTGCTAATACCAATATTTGGCACTAGCACCACGCACATTCCCAGTGGACACACATAAAGTTTCTGAAGTACTCCGGGCGTATTTGTGTAGTGTTGGATATGTTGGTTCTAAGACTAATATTTGGCACTAGCGCCACGCACATTCCCAGTGGACACACATGAAGTTTCTGAACTGCTGTGGGCGTATCTGTGTAGTGTTGGATATGATGGTGCTAATACCAATATTTGGCACTAATACCACGCACATTCCTAGTCGACACACATGAAGTTTCTGAAGTAATGTGGGCGTATTTGTGTAGTGTTGGATATGGTGGTTCTAACACCAATATTTGGCACTAGCACCACGCACATTCCCAGTGGACACACATGAAGTTTCTGAAGTGTTGTGGGCGTATCTGTGTAGTGTTGGATATGCTAGTGTTAAGACCAATATTTCGCAATAGCACCACGCACATTCCCAGTGGACACACGTGAAATTTCTGAAATGCTGTGGGCATATTTGTGTTGAGTTGGATATGGTGGTTCTAAAACCAATATTTGGCACTAGCACCACGCACATTCCCAGTGGACACACATGAAGTTTCTGAAGAGCTGTGGGCATATTTGTGTAGTGTTGGATATGGTGGTTCTAAGACCAATATTTGGAACTAGCACCACGTACGCACATTCCCAGTGGACACACATGAAGTTTCTGAAGTGCTGTGGGCATATTTGTGTAGTGTTGGATACGCTGGTGTTAAGACCAATATTAGGCACTAGCACCACGCACATTCAAAGTAGACACGCATGAAGTTTCTGAAGTACTGTGGGCGTATTTGTGTACTGTTGGATTTGGTGGTTCTAAGACTAATATTTGGTACTAGCACCACGCACATTCCCACACATGAAGATTTTGAAGTGTTGCGGGCATATCTGTGTAGTGTTAAATATGTTGGTGTTAAGACCAATATTTGGCATTAGCACCACGCACATTCCCAGTGGAAGCACATTAAGTTTCTGTAGTGCTGTGGGCATATTTGTGTAGTGTTGGATATGGTGGTTCTAAGACCAATATTTTGCACTAGCACCACGCACATTCCCAAAGGACACACATGAAGTTTCTGAAGTGCTGTGGGCGTATTTGTGTAGTGTTGGATAAGCTGGTGATAATGCAAATATTTGGCACTAGCACCACGCACATTCCCAGTGGACACACATGAGGTTTCTGAAGAGCTGTGGGCGTATTTGTGTAGTGTTGGATATGGTTGTTCTAAGACCAATATTTGGTACTAGCACCACGCACATTGTCAGTGGATACACATGAAGTTTCTGAACTGCTGTGGGCGTATTTGTGTAGTGTTGAATATGCTGGTGATTAGACCAATATTTGGCACTAGCACGACGCACATTTCCAGTGGACACACATGAAGTTTCTGAAGTGTTGTGGGCGTATCTGTGTAGTGTTGAATATGCTAGTGTTAAGACCAATATTTGGCACTAGCACCACGCACATTCCCAGTGGACACACATGAAGTTTCTGAAGTGCTGTGGGCGTATTTGTGTACTATTGGATATGCTGGTGCTAATACAAATATTTGGAACTAGTACCACGCACATTCAAAGTGGACACACATGAAGTTTCTGAAGTGCTGTGGGCGTATTTGTGTAGTGTTGGATATGGTTGTTCTAAGACCAATATTTGGTAATAGCACCACGCACATTGTCAGTGGACACACATGAAGTTTCTGAAGTGCTGTGGGCATATTTGTGTAGTGTTGGATACGCTGGTGCTAATACCAATATTTGGCACTTGCACCACGTACATTCCCAGTAGACACGCATGAAGTTTCTGAAGTACTGTGGGCGTATTTGTGTACTGTTGGATATGTTGGTTCTAAGACTAATATTTGGTACTAGCACCACGCACATTCCCACACATGAAGTTTTTGAAGTGTTGCGGGCATATCTGTGTAGTGTTGAATATGCTGGTGTTAAGACCAATATTTGGCATTAGCACCACGCACATTCCCAGTGGAAGCACATTAAGTTTCTGTAGTGCTGTGGGCATATTTGTGTAGTGTTGGATATGGTGGTTCTAAGACCAATATTTGGCACTAGCACCACGCACATTCCCAGTGGACACACATGAGGTTTGTGAAGAGCTGTGGGCGTATTTGTGTAGTGTTGGATATATGTGGTTGTTCTAAGACCAATATTTGGTACTAGCACCACGCACATTGTCAGTGGATACATATGAAGTTTCTGAAGTGCTGTGGGCGTATTTGTGTAGTGTTGAATATGCTGGTGATTAGACCAATATTTGGCACTAGCACGACGCACATTCCCAGTAGACACGCATGAAGTTTCTGAAGTACTGTGGGCGTATTTGTGTACTGTTGGATATGGTGGTTCTAAGACTAATATTTGGTACTAGCACCACGCACATTCCCACACATGAAGTTTCTGAAGTGTTGCGGGCATATCTCTGTAGTGTTAAATATGCTGGTGTTAAGACCAATGTTTGGCATTAGCACCACGCACATTCCCAGTGGAAGCACATTAAGTTTCTGTAGTGCTGTGGGCATATTTGTGTATTGTGGGATATGCTGGTGCTAATGCAAATATTTTGCACTAGCACCACGCACATTCCCAGTGGACACACATGAGGTTACTGAAGAGCTGTGAGCGTATTTGTGTAGTGTTGGATATGGTGGTTCTAAGACCAATATTTGGTACTAGCACCACGCACATTGTCAGTGGATACACATGAAGTTTCTGAAGTGCTGTGGGCGTATTTGTGTAGTGTTGGATATGGTGGTTCTAGGACCAAAATTTGGCACTTGCACCATGCACATTCCCAGTGGACACGCATGAAGTTTCTGAAGTGCTATGGGCGTGTTTGTGTACTATTGGATATGCTGGTGCTAATACAAATATTTGGTACTAGCACCACGCACATACGAAGTGAACAAACATGAAGTTTCTGAAGTGCTGTGGGCATATTTGTGTAGTGTTGGATACGCTGGTGCTAATACCAATATTTGGCACTAGCACCACGCACATTTCCAGTAGACACGCATGAAGTTTCTGAAGTACTGTGGGCGTATTTGTGTACTGTTGGATATGGTGGTTCTAAGACTAATATTTGGTACTAGCACCACGCACATTCCCACACATGAAGTTTCTGAAGTGTTGCGGGCATATCTGTGTAGTGTTAAATATGCTGGTGTTAAGACCAATATTTGGCATTAGCACCACGCATATTCCCAGTGGAAGCACATTAAGTTTCTGTAGTGCTGTGGGCATATTTGTGTATTGTGGGATATGCTGGTGCTAATGCAAATATTTTGCACTAGCACCACGCACATTCCCAGTGGACACACATGAGGTTACTGATGTGCTGTGGGCGTATTTGTGTAGTGTTGGATATGGTGGTTCTAAGACCAATATTTGGTACTAGCACCACGCACATTGTCAGTGGATACACATGAAGTTTCTGAAGTGCTCTGGGCGTATTTGTGTACTATTGGATATGCTGGTATAACAAATATTTGGCACTAGCACCACGCACATTCAAAGTGGACACACATGAAGTTTCTGAAGTGCTGTGGGCGTATTTGTGTAGTGTTGGATATGGTGGTTCTAAGACCAATATTTGGTACTAGCACCACGCACATTGTCAGTGGATACACATGAAGTTTCTGAAGTGCTGTGGGCGTATTTGTGTAGTGTTGGATATGGTGGTTCTAGGACCAAAATTTGGCACTTGCACCATGCACATTCCCAGTGGACACGCATGAAGTTTCTGAAGTGCTATGGGCGTGTTTGTGTACTATTGGATATGCTGGTGCTAATACAAATATTTGGTACTAGCACCACGCACATACGAAGTGAACAAACATGAAGTTTCTGAAGTGCTGTGGGCATATTTGTGTAGTGTTGGATACGCTGGTGCTAATACCAATATTTGGCACTAGCACCACGCACATTTCCAGTAGACACGCATGAAGTTTCTGAAGTACTGTGGGCGTATTTGTGTACTGTTGGATATGGTGGTTCTAAGACTAATATTTGGTACTAGCACCACGCACATTCCCACACATGAAGTTTCTGAAGTGTTGCGGGCATATCTGTGTAGTGTTAAATATGCTGGTGTTAAGACCAATATTTGGCATTAGCACCACGCATATTCCCAGTGGAAGCACATTAAGTTTCTGTAGTGCTGTGGGCATATTTGTGTATTGTGGGATATGCTGGTGCTAATGCAAATATTTTGCACTAGCACCACGCACATTCCCAGTGGACACACATGAGGTTACTGATGTGCTGTGGGCGTATTTGTGTAGTGTTGGATATGGTGGTTCTAAGACCAATATTTGGTACTAGCACCACGCACATTGTCAGTGGATACACATGAAGTTTCTGAAGTGCTCTGGGCGTATTTGTGTACTATTGGATATGCTGGTATAACAAATATTTGGCACTAGCACCACGCACATTCAAAGTGGACACACATGAAGTTTCTGAAGTGCTGTGGGCGTATTTGTGTAGTGTTGGATATGGTGGTTCTAAGACCAATATTTGGTACTAGCACCACGCACATTGTCAGTGGATACACATGAAGTTTCTGAAGTGCTGTGGGCGTATTTGTGTAGTGTTGGATATGGTGGTTCTAGGACCAAAATTTGGCACTTGCACCATGCACATTCCCAGTGGACACGCATGAAGTTTCTGAAGTGCTATGGGCGTGTTTGTGTACTATTGGATATGCTGGTGCTAATACAAATATTTGGTACTAGCACCACGCACATACGAAGTGAACAAACATGAAGTTTCTGAAGTGCTGTGGGCATATTTGTGTAGTGTTGGATACGCTGGTGCTAATACCAATATTTGGCACTAGCACCACGCACATTTCCAGTAGACACGCATGAAGTTTCTGAAGTACTGTGGGCGTATTTGTGTACTGTTGGATATGGTGGTTCTAAGACTAATATTTGGTACTAGCACCACGCACATTCCCACACATGAAGTTTCTGAAGTGTTGCGGGCATATCTGTGTAGTGTTAAATATGCTGGTGTTAAGACCAATATTTGGCATTAGCACCACGCATATTCCCAGTGGAAGCACATTAAGTTTCTGTAGTGCTGTGGGCATATTTGTGTATTGTGGGATATGCTGGTGCTAATGCAAATATTTTGCACTAGCACCACGCACATTCCCAGTGGACACACATGAGGTTACTGATGTGCTGTGGGCGTATTTGTGTAGTGTTGGATATGGTGGTTCTAAGACCAATATTTGGTACTAGCACCACGCACATTGTCAGTGGATACACATGAAGTTTCTGAAGTGCTGTGGGCGTATTTGTGTAGTGTTGGATACGCTGGTGCTAATACCAATATTTGGCACTAGCACCACGCACATTTCCAGTAGACACGCATGAAGTTTCTGAAGTACTGTGGGCGTATTTGTGTACTGTTGGATATGGTGGTCCTAAGACTAATATTTGGTACTAGCACCACGCACATTCCCACACATGAAGATTCTGAAGTGTTGCGAGCATATCTGTGTAGTGTTAAATGTGCTGGTGTTAAGACCAATATTTGGCATTAGCGCCACGCACATTCCCAGTGGAAGCACATTAAGTTTCTGTAGTGCTGTGGGCATATTTGTGTAGTGTTGGATATGGTGGTTCTAAGACCAAAATTTGGCACTAGCACCACGCACATTCCCAGTGGACATGCATGAAGTTTCTGAAGTGCTGTGGGCGTATTTGTGTACTATTGGATATGCTGGTGCTAATACAAATATTTGGCACTAGCACCACGCACATTCAAAATGGACACACATGAAGTTTCTAAAGTGCTGTGGGCGTATTTGTGTAGTGTTGGATACGCTGGTGCTAATACCAATATTTGGCACTAGCACCACGCACATTTCCAGTAGACACGCATGAAGTTTCTGAAGTACTGTGGGCGTATTTGTGTACTGTTGGATATAGTGGTTCTAAGACTAATATTTGGTACTAGCACCACGCACATTCCCACACATGAAGTTTCTGAAGTGTTGCGGGCATATCTGTGTAGTATTAAATATGCTGGTGTTAAGACCAATATTTGGCACTAGCACCACGCACATTCCCAGTGGACACACATGAAGTCAAATATTTGTATTAGCACCAGCGTATCCAACACTATACAAATACGCCCACAGCACTTCAGAAACTTAATGTGTGTCCACTTTGAATGTGCGTGGTGCTAGTGCCAAATATTTGTATTAGCACCAGCATATCCAATAGTAAACAAATACGCCCACAGCAATTCAGAAACTTCATGTGTGTCCACTGGGAATGTGTGTGGTGGTAGGGCCAAGTATTGGTATTAGCACCAGCGTATCCAACACTACACAAATACGCCCACAGCACTTTAGAAACTTCATGTGTGTCCACTTTGAATGTGCGTGGTGCTAGTGCCAAATATTGGTCTTAACACCAGCATATTTAACACTACACAGATACGCCCACAACACTTCAGAAACATCATGTGCGTCCACTAGGAATGTGCGTGGCGCTATTGCCAAATATTGGTCTAATCACCAGCATATTCAACACTACACAAATACGCCCACAGCACTTCAGAAACTTCATGTGTGTCCACTGGGAATGTGCGTGGTGCTAGTGCCAAATATTGGTCTTAGAACCACCAATTCCAACACTACACAAATATGCCCACAGCGCTACAGAAAGTTAATGTGCTTCCACTGGGAATGTGCGTGGTGCTAATGCCAAATATTGGTCTTAACACCAGTATTTAACACTACACAGATATGCCCGCAACACTTCAGAAACTTCATGTGTGGGAATGTGCGTGGTGCTAGTACCAAATATTAGTCTTAAAACCACCATATCCAACAGTACACAAACACGCCCACAGTACTCCAGAAACTTCATGCATGTCTACTGGGAATGTGCGTGGTGCTAATGCCAAATATTGGTCTTAACACTGGCATATTTAACACTACACAAATACGCCCACAACACTTCAGAAACTTCATGTGTGTCCACTGGGAAAGTGCGTTGTGCTATTGCCAACTATTGGTCTAATCACCAGCTTATTCAACACTACACAAATACGCCCACAGCACTTCAGAAACTTCATGTGTATCCACTGACAATGTGCGTGGTGCTAGAACCAAATATTGGTCTTAGAACAATCATATTCAACACTACACAAATACGCCCACAGCTCTTCAGAAACCTCATGTGTGTCCACTGGGAATGTGCGTGGTGCTAGTGCCAAATATTGGTCTTAGAACCACCATATCCAACACTACACAAATATGCCCACAGCACTACACAAACTTCATGTGCTTCCACTGGGAATGTGCGTGGTGCTAATGCCAAATATTGGTCTTAACACCAGCATATTTAACACTACACAGATATGCCCACAACACTTCAGAAACTTCATGAGTGTCCACTGGGAATGTGCGTGGTTTTAGTGCCAAATATTGGTATTAGCACCAGCATATCCAACAGTACACAAATACGCCCACAGTACTTCAGAAACTTCATGTGTGTCCACTGGGAATGTGCGTGGTGCTAGTGCCAAATATTAGTCTTAGAACCATCCAACACTACACAAATATGTCCACAGCACTACAGAAACTTAATGTGCTTCCACTGGGAATGTGCGTGGTGCTAATGCCAAATATTGGTCTTAACACCAGCATATTTAACACTACACAGATACGCCAACAACACTTTAGAAACTTCATGTGTGTCCACTGGGAATGTGCGTGGTGCTAGTGCCAAACATTGGTATTAGCACTAGCATATCCAACACTACACAAATATGCCCACAGCAGTTCAGAAACTTCATGTGTGTCCACTGGGAATGTGCGTGGTGCTAGTGCCAAATATTGGTCTTAGAACCACCATATTCAACCCTACACAAATACGCCCACATCACTTCAGAAACCTCATGTGTATCCACTGGAAATGTAAGTGGTGCTAGTGCCAAATATTGATATTAGCACCAGCATATCCAAGAGTACACAAATACGCCCACAGCACTTCAGAAACTTCATGTGTGTCCACTGGGAATGTGCGTGGCGTTAGTGCCAAATATTGGTCTTATAACCACCATATCCAACACTACACAAATATGCCCGCAACACTTCAGAAACTTCATGTGTGGGAATGTGCGTGGTGCTAGTTCCAAATATTTGTATTAGCACCAGCATATTCACCAATACACAAATACGCCCACAGCACTTCAGAAACTTCATATGTATCCACTGACAATGTGCGTGGTGCTAGTACCAAATATTGGTCTTAGAACAACCATATATATCCAACACTACACAAATACGCCCACAGCACTTCAGAAACCTCATGTGTATCCACTGGGAATGTGCGTGGTGCTAGTGTCAAATATTTGCATTAGCACCAGCATATCCAACACTACACAAATACGCCCACAGCAGTTCAGAAACTTCATGTTGTTCCACTGGGAATGTGCATGGTTTTAGTGCCAAATATTGGTCTTAGAACCACCAATTCCAACACTACACAAATATGCCCACAGCGCTACAGAAACTTAATGTGCTTCCACTGGGAATGTGCGTGGTGCTAATGCCAAATATTGGTCTTAACACCAGCATATTTAACACTACACAGATATGCCCGCAACACTTCAGAAACTTCATGTGTGGGAATGTGCGTGGTGCTAGTACCAAATATTGGTATTAGCACTAGCATATCCAACACTACACAAATTTGACCACAGCACTTCAGAAACTTCATGTGTGTCCACTGGGAATGTGCGTGGCGCTAGTGCCAAATATTAGTCTTAGAACCATCCAACACTACACAAATATGCCCACAGCACTACAGAAACTTAATGTGCTTCCACTGGGAATGTGCGTGGTGCTAATGCCAAATATTGGTCTTAACACCAGCATATTTAACACTACACAGATACGTCAACAACACTTCAGAAACTTCATGTGTGTCCACTGGGAATGTGCGTGGTGCTAGTGCCAAACATTGGTATTAGCACTAGCATATCCAACACTACACAAATATGCCCACAGCAGTTCAGAAACTTCATGTGTGTCCACTGGGAATGTGCGTGGTGCTAGTGCCAAATATTGGTCTTAGAACCACCATATTCAACCCTACACAAATACGCCCACATCACTTCAGAAACCTCATGTGTATCCACTGGAAATGTAAGTGGTGCTAGTGCCAAATATTGATATTAGCACCAGCATATCCAAGAGTACACAAATACGCCCACAGCACTTCAGAAACTTCATGTGTGTCCACTGGGAATGTGCGTGGCGTTAGTGCCAAATATTGGTCTTATAACCACCATATCCAACACTACACAAATATGCCCGCAACACTTCAGAAACTTCATGTGTGGGAATGTGCGTGGTGCTAGTTCCAAATATTTGTATTAGCACCAGCATATTCACCAATACACAAATACGCCCACAGCACTTCAGAAACTTCATATGTATCCACTGACAATGTGCGTGGTGCTAGTACCAAATATTGGTCTTAGAACAACCATATATATCCAACACTACACAAATACGCCCACAGCACTTCAGAAACCTCATGTGTATCCACTGGGAATGTGCGTGGTGCTAGTGTCAAATATTTGCATTAGCACCAGCATATCCAACACTACACAAATACGCCCACAGCAGTTCAGAAACTTCATGTTGTTCCACTGGGAATGTGCATGGTTTTAGTGCCAAATATTGGTCTTAGAACCACCAATTCCAACACTACACAAATATGCCCACAGCGCTACAGAAACTTAATGTGCTTCCACTGGGAATGTGCGTGGTGCTAATGCCAAATATTGGTCTTAACACCAGCATATTTAACACTACACAGATATGCCCGCAACACTTCAGAAACTTCATGTGTGGGAATGTGCGTGGTGCTAGTACCAAATATTGGTATTAGCACTAGCATATCCAACACTACACAAATTTGACCACAGCACTTCAGAAACTTCATGTGTGTCCACTGGGAATGTGCGTGGCGCTAGTGCCAAATATTAGTCTTAGAACCATCCAACACTACACAAATATGCCCACAGCACTACAGAAACTTAATGTGCTTCCACTGGGAATGTGCGTGGTGCTAATGCCAAATATTGGTCTTAACACCAGCATATTTAACACTACACAGATACGTCAACAACACTTCAGAAACTTCATGTGTGTCCACTGGGAATGTGCGTGGTGCTAGTGCCAAACATTGGTATTAGCACTAGCATATCCAACACTACACAAATATGCCCACAGCAGTTCAGAAACTTCATGTGTGTCCACTGGGAATGTGCGTGGTGCTAGTGCCAAATATTGGTCTTAGAACCACCATATTCAACCCTACACAAATACGCCCACATCACTTCAGAAACCTCATGTGTATCCACTGGAAATGTAAGTGGTGCTAGTACCAAATATTGATATTAGCACCAGCATATCCAAGAGTACACAAATACGCCCACAGCACTTCAGAAACTTCATGTGTGTCCACTGGGAATGTGCGTGGCGCTAGTGCCAAATATTGGTCTTAGAACCACCATATCCAACACTACACAAATATGCCCGCAACACTTCAGAAACTTCATGTGTGGGAATGTGCGTGGTGCTAGTTCCAAATATTTGTATTAGCACCAGCATATTCAACACTACACAAATATGCCCACAGCACTTCAGAAACTTCATATGTATCCACTGACAATGTGCGTGGTGCTAGTACCAAATATTGGTCTTAGAACAATCATATATATCCAACACTACACAAATACGCCCACAGCTCTTCAGAAACCTCATGTGTGTCCACTGGGAATGTGCGTGGTGCTAGTGCCAAATATTTGCATTAGCACCAGCATATCCAAGAGTACACAAATACGCCCACAGCACTTCAGAAACTTCATGTGTGTCCACTGGTAATGTGCGTGGCGCTAGTGCCAAATATTGGTCTTATAACCACCATATCCAACACTACACAAATATGCCCGCAACACTTCAGAAACTTCATGTGTGGGAATGTGCGTGGTGCTAGTTCCAAATATTTGTATTAGCACCAGCATATTCAACACTACACAAATATGCCCACAGCACTTCAGAAACTTCATATGTATCCACTGACAATGTGCGTGGTGCTAGTACCAAATATTGGTCTTAGAACCACCATATCCAACAGTACACAAATACGCCCACAGTACTTCAGAAACTTCATGCGTGTATACTGGGAATGTGCATGGTGCTAGTGCCAAATATTTGCATTTGCACCAGCATATCCAACACTACACAAATACGCCCACAGCAGTTCAGAAACTTCATGTTGTTCCACTGGGAATGTGCATGGTTTTAGTGCCAAATATTGGTCTTAGAACCACCATATATCCAACACTACACAAATATGCCCACAGTGCTACAGAAACTTAATGTGCTTCCACTGGGAATGTGCGTGGTGCTAATGCCAAATATTGGTCTTAACACCAGCATATTTAACACTACACAGATATGCCCGCAACACTTCAGAAACTTCATGTGTGGGAATGTACATGGTGCTAGTACCAAATATTGGTCTTAGAACCACCATATCCAACAGTACACAAATACGCCCACAGTACTTCAGAAACTTCATGCGTGTATACTGGGAATGTGCATGGTGCTAGTGCCAAATATTGGTATTAGCACCAGCGTATCCAACACTACACAAATACGCCCACAGCACTTCAAAAACTTCATGTGTGTCCACTGGGAATGTGCGTGGTGCTAGTGCCAAATATTGGTATTAGCACCAGCGTATCCAACACTACACATATACGCCCACAGCACTTCAGAAACTTCATGTTGTTCCACTGGGAATGTGCATGGTTTTAGTGCCAAATATTGGTCTTAGAACCACCAATTCCAACACTACACAAATATGCCCACAGTGCTACAGAAACTTAATGTGCTTCCACTGGGAATGTGCGTGGTGCTAATGCCAAATATTGGTCTTAACACCAGCATATTTAACACTACACAGATATGCCCGCAACACTTCAGAAACTTCATGTGTGGGAATGTACATGGTGCTAGTACCAAATATTGGTCTTAGAACCACCATATCCAACAGTACACAAATACGCCCACAGCACTTCAAAAACTTCATGTGTGTCCACTGGGAATGTGCGTGGTGCTAGTGCCAAATATTGGTATTAGCACCAGCGTATCCAACACTACACATATACGCCCACAGCACTTCAGAAACTTCATGTTGTTCCACTGGGAATGTGCATGGTTTTAGTGCCAAATATTGGTCTTAGAACCACCAATTCCAACACTACACAAATATGCCCACAGTGCTACAGAAACTTAATGTGCTTCCACTGGGAATGTGCGTGGTGCTAATGCCAAATATTGGTCTTAACACCAGCATATTTAACACTACACAGATATGCCCGCAACACTTCAGAAACTTCATGTGTGGGAATGTACATGGTGCTAGTACCAAATATTGGTCTTAGAACCACCATATATCCAACAGTACACAAATACGCCCACAGTACTTCAGAAACTTCATGCGTGTATACTGGGAATGTGCATGGTGCTAGTGCCAAATATTGGTATTAGCACCAGCGTATCCAACACTACACAAATACGCCCACAGCACTTCAAAAACTTCATGTGTGTCCACTGGGAATGTGCGTGGTGCTAGTGCCAAATATTTGTATTAGCACCAGCGTATCCAACACTACACAGATACGCCCACAGCACTTCAGAAACTTCATGTGAGTCCACTGGGAATGTGCGTGTTCTAGTGCCAAATATTTGTATTAACACAAGCATATCCAATGCTACACAGATATGCCCACAGCAATTCAGAAACTTCATGTGTGTCCACTGGGAATGTGCGTGGTTTTAGTGCCAAATATTGGTCTTAGAACCACCATATCCAACACTACACAAATATGCCCACAGCACTACAGAAACTTAATGTGCTTCCACTGGGAATGTGCGCGGTGCTAATGCCAAATATTGGTCTTAACACCAGCATATTTAACACTACACAGATATGCCCGCAACACTTCAGAAACTTCATGTGTGGGAATGTACATGGTGCTAGTACCAAATATTGGTCTTAGAACCAGCATATCCAACACTACACAAATATGCCCACAGCACTTCAGAAACTTCATGTGTGTCCACTGGGAATGTGCATGGTGGTAGTGCCAAATATTGGTATTAGCACCAGCATATCCAACACTACACAAATATGCCCACAGCACTTCAGAAACTTCATGTGTGTCCACTGGGAATGTGCATGGTGGTAGTGCCAAATATTGGTCTTAACACCAGCATATTTAACACTACACAGATATGCCCGCAACACTTCAGAAACTTCATGATTGTTCACTGGGAATGTGCGTGGTTTTAATGCCAAATATTGGTATTAGCACCAGCATATCCAACACTACACAAATACGCCCACAGCACTTCAGAAACTTCATGTGTGTCCACTGGGAATGTGCGTGGTGCTAGTGCCAAATATTGGTATTAGCACCAGCATATCCAACACTACACAAATATGCCCACAGCAGTTCAGAAACTTCATGTGTGTCCACTGGGAATGTGCGTGGTGCTAGTGCCAAATATTGGTCTTAGAACCACCATATCCAACACTACACAAATATGCCCACAGCAGTTCAGAAACTTCATGTGTGTCCACTGGGAATGTGCGTGGTGCTAGTGCCAAATATTTGTATTAACACAAGCATATCCAATGCTACACAGATACGCCCACGGTACTTCAGAAACTTCATGCGTGTCCACTGGGAATGTGCGTGGCGCTAGTCCAAATATTGGTCTTAGAACCACCATATCCAACACTACCCAAATATGCCCACAGCATGCACTACAGAAATTTAATGTGCTTCCACTGGGAATATGCGTGGTGCTAATGCCAAATATTGGTCTTAACACTAGCATATTTAACACTACACAGATATGCCCGCAACACTTCAGAAACTTCATGTGTGGGAATGTGCGTGGTGCTATTACCAAATATTGGTCTTAGAACTACCATATCCAACAGTACACAAATACACCCACAGTACTGCAGAAACTTCATGCGTGTCTACTGGGAATGTGCGTGGTGCTAGTGCCAAATATTGGCATTAGCACCAGCATATCCAACACTACACAAATACGCCCACAGCACTTCAGAAACTTCATGTGTGTCCACTGGGAATGTGCGTGGTGCTAGTGCCAAATATTGGTATTAGCACCAGCATAACCAACACTACACAAATATATAGGAGCTAATGCTGATGGATATTGAACTAACGATCATTTTGTAGCTCAGCTGCAATTGGTAGCAAAGATAGTAAATTTTAAATACCCAGAGGAACGTTTTGATGTAGTTTGGATATTTGATCAGTCTAGCAACCATAGAACATATGCAAAAGATGCCTTATTAGCACATAAAAGGACTGTACATCCGGGGGGATCATACAAGATGAGGAATTCACCTATAGTTGTAAATGGAATACCTAAGATACAGCACATGCAAGATGAACGCGGTACACCAAAGGGACTGAAGAGGGTACTGGAGGAGCGAGGAGTAAATACACATGGAATGAAGAAGGAGGACATGATAAGGGAGTTAAACACATTTGAAGATTTTAAAAATGAAAAATCAAGGATGGCGAGGGAGATTGCAAGGCACGGACACAGAATATTATTTATTCCAGCATTTCATCCTGAACTTAATCCTATAGAGCGAGTATGGGGATTAGCCAAAGCATATGCTAGGGAACACTGTGACTATACGTTTAGAGGACTATAAAATATAATCACACCAGCATTTAACAATGTAACACTAGACAACATAAGGAAATATTTTCGTAAAAGCAGAGACTACATGCGAGCATATACAAATGAAGAAGTAAACACAGGTGCAGATGCAGATGTTGTTGTGAAGGCATACAGTAGTCACAGGAAGGTGTCAGAGTTGGAGAGTAGGGTATAACATGACATTTGGCATGACTGAGATAGTGTATTTTGATTTACTTTGACTATGTATATAATTAATGATATGCGCATATTTAAATATTTATTATAACTGAGACATCAAATTTCTCCATGTGTGACTTCTTTTTTCATAAAAACCTAATGTACGTTTGTAGGTATTGTATTGTACTTCATATTAAAAACATTCATTCCATTCCACTGATAATGTGTGAGGTGAAGTCTTTTGTGGGAGTATTTCACGCATGTGTATTATATTGACTCGTATTCAAGTTTGAAGCAAGGTTTTCAAAAAATTACCTCCGCTTAATTGTAGAGGATTATAAGTAGTTTTCTAATATTAATAGAAAAACTAAAAGTTTACAATGACTTCAGACTTTTCTTATAAAGTTTGCATTCTTGTGGTTTCTTGAGAATGTTGTCCATTGCGCAATCAGGAGTTACCGTGGTAACCATTTTGTCGTAAAATTTGAAAATATAACCTATTTTGCATCCTTGTGTAAAATTTCAGGGTTGTACACCCTACCAAATTTGAATTTGACCCATTCAAAAATTCCCCCCATTACAACCCACAGTGGCCATTTCAACACAAACGCACTATACCACTATCTTCAGTACCAATTTTTCGCGCAATATGCATCCTATCTCAATCTTAGTTCATACTCTTCCTACTCTACAACAGCAGCCGGCATTCTCTTCATTTTAAGTTATTTCTTCTTCAAGGGCCAAGATCAGAGGTCAAGATGGTAAACATCTTAGTCACTAGATACATCATAATATATTTCTGGTGATGCAAGGTTGAAAAGTACGACATCCACAGAGGTCAGGCTGATTTACGTATACTTCAAGGTGGACAGCTCATGTAAGTTTGTGTATGGGGTCTCTAGTCGACATAGCTGACCCAATCTCGCTCATGCAGCCATTTTCTGGGACTGATGTCACAGGGCAAGCAAGAATTGGGTCTGGTGTCATCACGTACCCAAAATAAAAAAAACGTTGAATATTATTAAACAGCAAGGGAAACATATACACACCTGTAAATCAGGTACTCAAAGTTGCGTCAAAGAGGTACGTGTGGCTTTTATGACGTTATTATTATATTAACATGATTACAAGAACATATGTTTGATGAAAAGAGAAATTGAAGATCCATCTGCACATGCAGTATGATGGAAATTTTTAGGACTATGCATTAATATAAGTGGTTCATTGCTAGCAGTTGATACTGAAGCCATTTGTGTGTCTGTGGCCGTCAACAAGAATGGTAATTAATTTTAATCTGGGGAACAGTGATGAATTAATAGACATAGCTGAGCTCTCTGATGGAAAGATTTGCATAACCAATCGTAGCCAGGAGTGTGTTTCAGTATACACTATTAGTGGAGAATGGAAGAGTGATTTTGTAATGGTATTGACATTCAGGATCCAAAGTTGGAAGCTGCCTGTGGTTTGGTGGTGAGCAAAGATGAACAGATATTTGGATTATCAACCAATGAGTATAAATTACAGGTCTCAGTGTATAATAACATTTAAGGGAAAGTTTCAGTACTCTTTTAAGTGTAAAGGCCCACTGGATTAATAACCTCTATTCATTTGCCTGTATTAGCAACCATGGTTTAGTCTATATCCCTGACTATGGTGGAAACAAGGACCATGTGTTTAAGCATAGACACTATAATATATATATATATATATATATACTACGGTTACGTAGTATATAGTGTCTATGGCAAGATGGGCAATGTGTTCAAAACTTTGGCATTGACACACTAGATGAACCAACAGGCATTGCAGACACTGAAGATGGCCATCTTATTGTTGCCTCACGAAACGGCAAGAAACTCTCCATCTTCACCACAAGTGGTGAGTGTTTACATGAAGTGAAGGATGTTGGACTGGTAAAACCTTTGGTGTGGTTGTTGATGCCAATGGCGTTATATTTGTTGCAGATGGCCATGGTTCCAGAATAGCTGTCCTTTAACTTGATCGTACTAATTTGCTTCCTGACAGAGACAATTTGAACACCTTCTATGGGAATGATATGTCATGTTTCAAGTGCCCAATACTCAACTTATGAAATGTTTACGTATACCATATATACTTCAACACATCAAATGGACTGGTTCATGTACAAATTATGCATGATCTTCAGTTTGTGAGCACCTGTATAATATACAAATGTGTGCAGATGGGAATAATTGGGTATAGAGTACTCTGTGTACTAATGAATGATCCTATTGCAGGGATACACACACACACACACACACACACACACACACACAACACACACTAACACATGTACATGCACACACACACTAACACAATCATGCACACACCAACACAATCATGCACACACACACACACACACACACACACACACACACACACACACACACACACACACACACACACACACTTGTAATATCACAGTCTGCAGTGCGGGCTATTGTGGCCCCCTTATTTGTTGGGCCCCTTTGGCCCCAACTGCATGGGGGTGAGCCACCAGAAATCAGTGAGGGAGAGACCCATTGGATATGGGCCCAGCTGCCTCCACTATCCCTGATGGCTCCCTCGTGCAATCAGGGGTTACCCATCTGTGAGGTTGCAAGCCCCACGAGATGGGTAGGGCTGGGCGCCAGCTGAAGAGCGGTGGTGTGTCCACCCAACTCACAGCAGCAGTGATTCCCAAACCTAACTCGGTAATATTCTGGCTAATAGTATCTAGGGCACCAGCCAACGACCAGTACCCTGCTAAGAGTCTGATAAAGAAATACCCAAGTCATATTTAATGTTTCCAGTGCATGGTTGAGGCTGACAGGTATGATTTCACATGTAAGCTGCAAAAGCACCACTTGATGGCAACAGGCTTAAACTCTTAAAAGAGATTACAAACCAGCCCCTCACACCAACTGGACAACACACACACACACACACACACACACACACACACACACACACACACACACATGTACACACACAAAGCATTAACTATTGTAATAAAGTCAATCACTTCCAAATAAGGGTAAATTATGGATAGTCAATACAAATTGGTACACACTGTATATGGCCAGTATTGTAATGGTGAAGTTGTTTGTAAGCTTTAGAGTATAAATTATGCATTGCCAAGGATATTAAGTATATGAGACATTTAGGACCCTCTTCATAGAAGGTTTTGGGGTGTGTAATTTGCTGGCATTAAAGAGCTAGTGGTCAATCCTCTTTTGGTGGCAGATGTTCAATTTACACGAGAAAAAGTGATATTGTCAGCAAATTGGTAAGATTGTCATTGTCATTGTTTCCAGACTAACTAGTCTAGGCTAGGTTGGGTTGCCCTTGACTTCCAGAACCATTATCCGTTAGGGAGGCATGAGGTGGCTGGATGCCGCCCTTTCCTGGGTAGTGAATTTCATTAAAACTTTCCATACAATTGACCTACCCGTTAAACGATATTTCTATAGATTTTAGCATAGTTTTTGTTCTCACCATTGATTTTTGCATGCATGGTTGTGAGTTGCATTTTGTAGGATCATAGGATTATTCTACAATTTGAAAGTTCGTCGATTTTGGTTGTGTTCATTATGCAGACATTGTGTAAAGGGATCAGTCAGTCACAATTGTGTTGTACACAATTGCAGGTTTGAGTGCATGCGCAATATGCATATTATATGCATGTATACATGCATGCATATGCATACCAACATATAGACAAGTGGGTTAGGTATAGGTAGGTGTGCATGGGTCTGTGCTCTGATGCGTTGGGCATACGTACAGCAGTTACCAGTACCACATGTATACAGGTATGCGATTGAGTGTAGTCTAAATATATGTACATACATGTTTTCCATCCCTCAGCATATGCATCAAGACAGACGTCCTGTATGGTGGAGCAAATCGGTCAGGTCATGCCACAGTTGTCCCAATAAATGTAGGAAATTATTATGATAGCATGTGATTACAGATCAAAATCAAATCACAAAACACTATTACTACTGCATATTACAACTCGATTCTTGCACACACGATATATGTTTCACTACAGCAGTTTGAGTACAGATGTTTAATCCTTTCAGGAGTACACTAGGATTCACTGATGTTGTCAAATCAGCAATAGTAGGTGTATATATATGTAGAATAGCTGCTATAGCAGGTCCTTCTCAATTGAGAATAGGCCTGAGCAGTGGTGACACCAACAGCTATTCCCACAATAATAATGGTGATGAAGACAAGGACACAGGTGACAATACTCAGACCAATGCTGATGTTGGCATTAGCTGAAGCACTTGAATCATTTGGGCTAGAGAGAGCCTAAGAAACAGGTGTGGAGAAAAATAACTGTTACGCAGTACACAGTATGAGATAGTGACACTAGCCATGCACTTACACAAAACACAATATTTTCATTAACATACCACAATAGCCAAGATCAGTGCAGGAATGAGGCAGGTGAGGTACAGAAGTGAAGTACCACAGCATACCAGGCCAATAATGGCCAAAATGAGAGCAACAGTAGCTTTTCCACTGTGGTCCTCTTGAGGACGTGTCACAACGGTGGCTGCAGCTGGTTGACCAGTGACTACCACAGTGTTGGTAGTGGTCTAAATATAAGAAAGGACTTGAACAATAAAACTAAATTCTCGCTAACGATATGTTAAGTTACATCAGATACTAATATAATGGTCTTTACCACGGAGTGTGTAGTCAGTGCAGTGAACTGAGATGATAATGTTCTCAAGAGGTGGAAAACAGAAATCAGCAAAAAGCCACATCCAAGACAGCTAGAGAAATCAATACAGCAGTGTATGCATAATTACGGAGTCTTGTTTAGCAAATGCTACAGTACATGACAAATGTAACTTATGTTTTTCCGCAAATATAAGCACAGGAATCCCTGGAATATTAGTTAAACATCCGCGCAGTAAACCA